>OMKY01177694.1:1977-14517 GCA_900302395.1 Bregmaceros cantori
GCCGACGACTGTCTAAATCCATGCCATGGTGTCAGAAGGGGGGCCCCTAGCCTAGTTAGACCCAGTTAACTTATGGATAGACACACCTCTATTCTTGGTCATGTTGACCCCGTGAGCCAGTCATCGAGACCCACTCCTCCAATGGAGACGAGTCCAGGAACCGTTTGACCTAATCCTAGTCCTACCACACTGAAACCGAAAACCTCTGGACCCCAACACGTGGGGGTTGTGTGTGCGTGTGTGCGTGCGCGTGTGTGTGTATGTGTTTATGTGGGGGTTGTGCGTTTGTGTATGTGTGTGTGTGTGTGTGTGTGTGCGTGGGTGTGTGTGCGTGGTATGAACACCTGTGTGCGAGGTGTGTATGCAGAGCGGAGGGTTTGGGGGTGGGCATGCGGGCACACATATGTTTAATCGCAGAAGTGTGCATGCCTACACCTATGTTCATGTATATGGGTCAACATAGGAATAGAATATCTTAAAGACGCTAGGGACATGTCCCTAATAGAGAACGTGTATGGGGATAATAAAATAAAAATCCTGTGGTCCCATGGATAAGCAAATCCCATCACAGACTCGATGCTCCATTGTGAGTCTGATGGAACTACCAGCTGCATGCTTGTGTAACCCTTTATGATAATTCCTGAAATGCAGAGTGTCGGTAATGTAATGAATGATTTTGTTCCGCTTCGTGCTCCTGCGTCCTTGTGTTCGCCAATGGATCCTTTATGACATCACAGTCACTCCCACTGACCTGTAGCATGTTATCATATATATTATGATGAACAACAAAAGAGGAAGAATCGCTGATAAACAATTAAAGAAGAAGAAGAGGAATATTCTTCTATTCTTCTTCGCGTTTCGGGGATACTCATTTAGCAGTCGGCGACGGCTGCATACCTCTAGTTTTTTATATCTACTATCTCACAGCGCGAAACTACAATTAAGCATGACTGTCATCCCTTTTGTCGGAGGGGAGGAATTACACATACTAATGCGTTGGATACTAGGCCTTATATGCTCCAAAATGACCATTATCCATATTTGAAGGTTCGTAGCATAATTCCAACATAATTATGAAAACAGCAAAATGTCTCTTTTTAAGGGAAGGGGGTCTATTTTAGCATAGGAAAGGGAGTTGAATGGATGGCAGTAGCAGCAAAAAATGACTTACTTAATGGGACCCTGTGGGTGCAAGACCAAATCCACATATTGTACTCAATCTGTCTGAAAAGTTTGGAGCAGTGAATCACTACACGTAATCAGGTTATATGTCAGGTTACCACCCCACAGATTGCTGCCCTGACAGTAGTGGACTGCACCAAATTTGTGTATTTTATAGGTTTATCTTGTGATGATCTCACGTATCTTATGGATAAAATTCACACAACACCGACTCTCCACACATATTGAATGCTCGCGCGGAGGCTAGCGGGTGGCGGAAGATTCTCCAGCCAACTGCGTCACACAGAGACTGGAAGATACTGGAAATAACTAATGTACATTGTGACATAATCAGAGCCGCGTTCCGTAAAAGCGTGTGGGACATTGTACAGTCTTCTTCTTGTTACTTCACATTCCTGATTAAGCAAATATGATCTAAAGGAATCTGAGCGGGATGGTAACATTGATTACAATTAGAGCTGAAATGATGTGTTTATTAATGGTAATCACATTGATTTTATTTTTCCAACTCTGTTGTGATACTACTACAGCTACTGCTTCTGTTAACAACTACATTTGTTACAAAATGAAGTTACTCATCACAGGCCATTATTATTATGCCTTTGATTTTTGTTCTTTTTAAATTGCATCTCTTGAGTAGAAAAACAAAAAAGCAAAATATGCAAACAATTCAAATGGTTATGCTTGTTTAATGTTTTTTATGGGGCACAATGGATGATGTTCAAAAGCAAAACTAAATTCTGTAAATTCTGCCATCGTGTTCCTCGAGAATGGCTCCAGAACGAGGTTAATTGAAGTCTAAAAACGGTTCTGCAGGGCACTCAGCACCCCACGCAGCAACTATCTTAGGAGAACAACTAAAGTCTATTCTAGACAAGACATCTCACAAGGTTTTATTCTGAGCAAATCTATGTCAGAAAGCAGCAGCGCTCCTCGGTAGCTCAAAGGGTAGGCTAGACGGGGGGTTGGACAATGGGAGCCGTGACTTGGAGGCGCACAGCGTGAAGCCTCTGTCTAATGGAGCGGAGCCATTTGTAGCGTAGTGGCGCATGGCAGGGTGAGGAACGGAGCAGGCGACGGGAGGCACTGAATCACGGGCACAGGGTGTTTAAAAAGAGGAAGGAAGAGGAAGGAAGTCCGACCAGAAGCTGAAGTGGTCGCTGGGAGTAAGCTCGATATGCAGCAGCAGCAGCAGCAATGGGACAGAGACACAGAGAGTAAAGTACGGTCTAGCCAACTTGCAATGGTGCCCTCCATCCCCTGTTGACGATGTGAGGAACTGCAGCTGGGACACAAAACTTGTAAAGCACACATTGTGTTGGAGAAAAAAAGAAAATCTTGTTTAAGTCACCCAGTGCCAGCCCTTTTCAAATTCAGCATGGCCGAGTGCCAGGATTTTTTTCAAGATCCAAAGAAAATTAACTTCTGTGTCCTTGTCAACAAAACATATAGCAAAGGAAACATCCGAATTTCCTTTATCAAGAGAGAATAAATGTTTGTTTCTTCCTGTTTCCATTCTTTTGTTATAGCCTCCAGAACATGAGAGGGTACAAAAAGTGCTGATTTCAGACAAAATGTTGAGTAAATGTGGGTGCAGTGTCAACGGTGGCAGAACACACTGCTGCTAGGCACTCACTTCATAGGGCCCAAGATGCTGTGCATAGCGTCCTCTGGAGGTCACACAGAGGTACTGCGGCAAATTGAATATATATATATTTATTTTCTCAGTGCAACCACCGATTTTCTCATTGTATTGACAGCATTTGTGTGAAAGGGGAATGAGAGGGCGGGGACGAGCGGACCTACTGTATATGACCATAAGGGGAAGCGATCTCACAGTGCTGGGTGTGTCGTGTTCCCACTGTACAACGGGGTCACCCCCAGAAAACTGATGTTTTAAATCAATGCCAACACAGTTTCTCTAGTCAGACATCTCCACTGTATGTATTCTAGTTGTCACTCTCATGCCCCAATATGAACTCTGAATATTCTCCAGTAATGTCCAATGCTGTGCACACACAAAACCCCCTGAAAGTGTATGCCGCTCTTTCGTGTGGTTGTGTGTGAAGCCTCTCGGCTTTCAGATCGGTTCGCGGAGGACTCTACCGGCTCCCTCCAGTGGCTGCCGTTGGCTGCGCACGTCAGTCAGACATGATGAGCGAATCTCGAATGGCAGGAGATGTGATGTTGGAAACATGGCTGCCGGAGGCACGCGGATTGGCGGGTGATGGACAGACAGCTGCGTTTGGCTTACTGCTATCATGGTCCCCTGACAAACGATTGCTACTGACTTGATGCTGCCCATTCACACACACACGCACAGGCAGAGATCAAATAAGCACAGTGTGATATAGTTAGGTGTGTAGAATACAGTCTATGGTAAAATGCAATGACACATAACGTTGTAATGCTATCGCGACACTAACATTGGTGCTTGTTTTACTCTGGAGCATGTATCATTGTGTTTTAATGACAAGTTTCCCCCTCGGGCACATCAAAGTTCCATCTCATCATCTCATCATACAACTTTATTGACAAACAGGATCTCCGGAAAAGATGGCAGTGCACGTCTGTGATACAGGGATGTTTGGATGCCATTCAGTCATATGTTACGTGTAAAAAAAACAGTTGGCTTTTGGATAGTGTTTTCTTTTAGATCTTTGTACAGGTCATGGATTGCCTCAGCAGTACTATGAATAATACTTGCCCAGCGTCTGGCAGATGGTGATAAGTCAGTCCATTGAACTGCTGTCTGTCAGATATGCTGACTGTCCACAGAATTGAAAACAACATGTGAACACGTAAAGCCTGTGTCCTTTGAGTTAACCCACTCAAGTTGATTGATTGATTTTTATTTTTATTGAGCAGAGCAGGCATCAGACATGGGCACAGTCTTCTAAAAGATAAATGTAGAATGAATGCAACAAAGGTCTGTCTTCCACTCAAAGGGTCCGGAAGAAGCCGGCGGCTTATCGAGTCCGAACCCCGTCATCCATGCACCTATTCAACACTACATTTCTCTTGTCCACCTCAAGTAAACAACTGTCCGACATAAGCAAACTGCAAAAAAAGGGCCCACATTAGAGTTGTGATGTGTGTGTTGGGGTTAGCTAGACAAATGTGTAACTCTGCTCTTTACATTGGTGAAGAAATGTTCGCACCGTATATCTAGCGAAGTCTCTGGCAATGATCACTGACTTGAAAGTCACCAACCTGCGTGGGTGGAGCAGCGTTCGCCTGTGCCTGTGTGTCAGCAGTATGTGACATGCTTGTTCTTCCGTTCATAACAATGTCAGACTATCTTCCATGCATCAGTCATGCTCAACTTACGGTCGGCTGCACGAGGCTGGTCTGCACATAGACACCATCAGATATCTGTGCTTATGTTTCCTTGGTTGTGATATGCATTACATGATGATTACTGTTTATAGTGGCCGTCCATCATCTGCTCAATCTTTACATTTGTCAGTTGAAGTATAAGACCATGGCGGTTTGGTGTTCACTTTGTACCAGGGCTTTGAACCGGTTCAAGGAACGAAAACGAAAAAAGGGAACTTTTAGTATTTTCCAGGGAACAAAAACCGGAAACGTTATTATGGTAACCTCAAAGGAGTGCACTTTGGGACAACTTAAAAAAATGAAACAAGAGTATATATAAAATCCACGATGCAGCAGTGAAGTAGGAATTGTTGCGGGACTCTCTGCAGCGTGTTGTTGTGGGTTCGCCCCGAGACGCAACGAGACCTCGGCTGTAGAGCGCTACCAGAGGGCCTCTGTAGCGAGTCGCTTTGGGTTCGTCGCAACAAATATTACATAGCATTAAACAGCTGACAAGAACGAAATTAACCATTCCGGGAACAATATTTTTTTGTTCTAACCGGTTCGGGAACGTCTATTTTTTGGTGGAACTCATAACCGGAAATGTTATAATTCTGTTTCTGTTCAGAACGAAACAGAATTAAAAAAAACATTGGTTCAAAGCCCTGCTTTGTACATAAGTAATACAAATAGCAGGTTCCACATAAGTATCAGTGTTATTGATACCAGTTCTTGGTATCAATAACACACAAGCCAGCAAGCTGACATTTGTTCAGTGTTGGATGAAGTAGTAAAATTATATACCTGAGTGAAGGAATAGTTACTGGAAAATGCACAGTCAAAGTCAAAGTACTCTTTCAACATGTCTTTAGTGGGAGCACATGTCTATTGTAATATTTAAAAACGATAGTGGAAGCTTGCAGTCTGCTATTCCACACCCACACGTTCTATTGCTGATCTGTGCCCCACACACCAATTTAATACTTGCAATATACTCCATTGAATTTACTCATTTGCGTCGGACTTGCGAGTGATGTCAGCCATCCCATTGGTCCAGAAGAACATGTGACCACACCGGTGAGTGACTTGAAGTCAAATTTTGTCCGTATGAAAACGGTGAGTGAAGCAGGCTGGGTGTGCGATCAGTCAGATATCGAGCTTCGGATTTTGAAGAGGTGTGCGTTTTGTCTGACAAATTCAGCATCGTCTGTCCACTGCAATGGCTTTACACAGGCAGCTATACAGACACCAGAAGTGCCTTTAAAAATGGCGGGACAAAAGGTCAGCACCCTTTTTGTAGCGTTTAAACTTTTGAATTGGAATCAGGAGTTGGAGTTGAATGAACAACTTGCAATGCCATCAAATAACCGTACATTACAGTTAACATGAATCATGCTTTCTGTCAGAAGACCTTTCTGCTCTCCTATGCCGTTCAATTTGCCAAAAAAAAAGAAAACGGCTTGTGGCCACTCCTCGCAGTGAGCCTGTATTCCATGCTAATATTTCAGGACAACAGCGGCAGCTTCCTACATTACTCCTTGTCGGAAAAATCCGTCAATCAGGTTTGTGCGCTCGAGCCTCGTGTCACGCTAACCACTCATTTTGAGAGGTCTTAATAGAACACACATCGGTGGACACCACTCCTCACTCACACACACACACACACACACGTTGTGAAGATAAGCACTTATTGTAACAATTCACATACACACAGAACATTGTGCGCAGATAGCCAAATATTAGGAAGCCCAAATAGAATTCACCAAGACACACACACACACACACACAATATTGTGAAGATAACCACTCATTGTGAGGCTTGCTTATCGTGCACACACGACGCAATGGACGGCAGACGTCGCATGCAGCCACAAACTGGCATATGGTGGCCGGTAAATAACAGAAGAGCTTGGATATGTTGCAGCGGTGTGCCGAGCAGACCAAGCAGCAGAATGGAACAGAATGGCTGTAAAATGGAGCTGATTATTCCTGCTGCAGCCGATTCCTGATGAAGTCCCCCCGCTGCGCGCCCAGCGTGGGCAACAATGGTCTGCCGTCTGGAATATGGAGCTGCGGCGCTCCTTCAATAGACGTGCATTCTCTTCGTCCCTTGCGCTTTCTCTCACTCGCTGCCTTTAGAAAATGTATACAATCGCCGATCTCTACCACACGCACGCTTCAACCAACACATCCTCATCAGCGTGTTATGTTGAATAATAATAATGGTAATTATGCCTTAGCTGCTACAAGGATTCGTGAGGCATTTTTCATTTCATTTGAGCGGTATTTTGGCTGTGATCATGCTACTGGAAAACCCATTGGTGCACAGATGTGATTTTCACTGTTTTTTTTAAAATATTGCCCTCATTGTGTAGATATTTTGCATCTCTTGCATGACGAGGAATCAATATTGTTATTCCTCATCCACACACACACATATGTGTCCCACTCCCACCTAGAGGACCTTGCATAGTGGTACATGTTTTTGTGAAAGTGATGTCCCTCAAAAGGCTAAAAACATCAACTGCCTCGGTGAACGCGGAATCATAAAACAAGGCCTTTGTACCTTCGGATTCATATAAGGACTTAGTTGCTTGATCTCTCTCTCTCTCTCTGGCCCGGCTGGTCAGAAAGCTTTTGCTGGGTGCACCATGGGAAATTTTTAAATAAACCTATAGATTCCAAAAGGACCTTGTAAAAAGCCCCCCCCTCCCCCAATACATGGTCTACACTTACTGAGATTGGCTGCCATGTCAACAGCTGTGCTTATGACATGGACCTCTCATCTTCAAAGAGTCTTAAGAAGGCTCAAACACATGCACGCAAATGCTTGTATGTCCATGCTTTAGGAAAAGAAAAGAAAGCCGCACACACACACACGCACATACGCACATGTACCAATGTACGCTCGTGGATGCTGCTACATGCATAAAAATACAGGTTCACAGTTCAGACGTACATGCAAGCATACTCGAGCCGACAGATCAAAACCCCATCGCCTCAAGGATCAGTCACTCACAGCACAGCCACACATTAAGGTGTAACACTCTGCATTTCATAATTTGATATACTTGCAGAGACAGAAATTGTCCTTTTATTCATAACATAATCACAATCATTATTCATTTTAAAAAGCAGTAGAATTTAAAATCGTTTTTTTTCAGCTATGCAAACTTTTGTACAGTGCATTTAGGTTGAAATAATAGATCTACCTACGTAATCTGTTAATAAGCACAACATATTTAATGAGCAGTTGACCCCAAGAAATGCAATCATTGCTATTGCCATCTGTTTACAAAATGAATCAAGTATTGGCTGAAGGAGGAATTATTTCTGATGAGGTTGAGTCAGAGTAATTAACGTAATTGTGTTACAACAACCGAACTTGATTATATGCAGAGTTCACAAGATGAATATTTTTTGTGTGAATATTTTGTGTGTTTTACTAAGAAAATAATTACATTTTAACAGATTTTTTGACCAATTTTTAAAATAATCGGCAGCTAATTGACAATTACAATTCTTTTGCAACACCATTAAGCACCCGTTAAAAGTGTGTGTGGGCCGGTTAGCTGACAAATGGCTGGATAGTGAATACCAGAGGTAGAAATGCTGAAATCCTGTTCATCCATTGTCTGAAGTTTTTGTCAGGGAGAAAATTTACATTGTTTGGATGGCATGAGAAATGTTTTGTATTTGACAAACTATGCTCACTATCAATAAAACAGGCTTGTGATGGTTACCATTTTCATCATCATTGCACATAGCTTAGCTTAGATACACATGTTAGTTTAGCTTAGACATTAGCTGGGACATTCGATGATGTCACAGCTTGTAGCCAATGAGGATAATGGAGGTGTGACTCTACAAGTACCATTTTGGTAACAATATCCATTGGTATTCTCAAATAAATAGCAATAATGCTTGTCTATTTATAAAAGGTTTACTATATGAATGTCACTCATACAGACGTCGGGATTGGTCCTACTCCTCCTCTCAAGGAGCCGCTCCTGGCTAGTTTGAAGGGATAAAAAATCCTAAGGTAATACTTGCCTCAGTGCGGACTTCTTTGATTTTACTTGAATTCTCACTCTTTGCAAGATTAATGTCTGACTTTATCATCATCTTGTGAGGAACAGATCCCCAGCACGTCTTGAAATCTGCAAATAAAGAATTTATCTGCACTGAACTATTTCGAAAGTGTTTGATTTGATTTGACTTATCGAACACGTCCATTGAACTGTTATTTAAGAGTCATGCTAACACTGTACACGGATTTGCCAACACACAGTGTTGCGTAGTGCTTGGGTCCATTCAATTCAATTTTATAATTGTACTAAAAGATGCACTGTTTATCCATACACAGACTGATTTTAAAAGCTGAGAAAAGCATGTCTGTATTATCAGGGTCAATGCACACCCTGCCAGATGCAAAATGTATATTTCCAATTACTTTCCCGCCGCTCAATTCTTGGATGACTTGTGCGTCATGTTTACACATGCACGCTGTGTTTCAATTTATTATTACCGGAGCTTCAGCCTGCGACACACTCTGAGACAAGGCCCAATGTCAATGTGCGTTGTCTGAGGTCATTGCGGGAAATTAATTAAATTGATAGCAGGGAAATTTCCTCCAGGAAGCAAATTGCAGACAGGCAGTTAATCAGTAAGCATTTGTATAAGAGGCTTCCTGTGGCAAAGATAAGATCACAGACCATTAACAGTTCTATAAAAGACTTTTTTCTCATTCATTACCATCTAAGTTGATTGAATTCCCATAGTCCCACAGGGGAAAGAGGCATAGAGAAAGAATAGTCTTTAAGCCCATAGACATAGACAGAGCCAGTGAAATACAAATGTATGAATTCATTTGTATTTGTAAATACAAATCCTTAATTGACTTGTAAGCCAATATGGCCATCCTATCAAAAACGGAAGAAAATTACATCTACAATAAGCAATCACTTCATAATACATAACAACATAGAGGTCCAGAAATCCATTTAAGACTCCATTTAAACATTGTATTATTAGCTTTTAGAGCATCCAATGGCTTAGGTTGACACTATTTCATGGTGTTACTACACTTTCACGACCCTCCTAGAACCCTGAAATCCTACAGTCAGCTATTGCTGTCCACTCCAAAAATGAGGGGAGGAAAAATATGGAAGACCGAGCCATTGTAGCGGCTGCCCCAAGGCTTTGGAAAGATCTTCCCGGGCATGTCTGCTCAGTGGGATCGATCAGGGTTTTTAAAATCATCCTTGAACATCACCTCTTCCCCTTTGGTGTTTTAATTTTAGCACTATAATCCATTCTATTTATTATTGTACAGCACTTCGGTCAACGATGGTTGAGTGAAAAAGTGTTCTAGAAATAGGAGTGAGTTAAATTACGATGGAAGCTTGTCTTTGTTGACTGAAAGATAAAGACAGGAATTATACAGTGCAGAGACAATACTAATGACAATAATATTAATACTGATATGAAGAAGAATGAGTAGAAGCAGGAAGAGTATTAATGAAACATGAAACAAGATGGCTGCCAAAAGATGAACATTTTGAATAAACCACTGTTGAAGTGGTCTTGCAATCTGTTTAGTTGATACTCGGCAACACCGGGGTAGATTGCATTATAACAACTCTGCTACGACAATGATTTTGTGCCTTCCATGGCGGCCTATTAATCATAACAGTTCATTTGGTTCACAAGCTAATTACGCACACTGACGCCCGCAGAAATGCTAACGCTAACAGCCCGTTAGCCGGTGATTAATATGCCATTTATCGTCACCCATTTGAAACACTGACACATCTAGAGAAGTATTCCTTTAATTCTGCAAGGATGCATCACTAAAATGTGTTGAAAGTTTTGATCGTGCAATGTCTGTTAAAACAATTACTGTGTGGTCTGTCATCTTCCAAATGTACTTATAACAAAACATTCCAATGCAGATTCAGTGAAACTAAATGGTTAGTGATACATTTTGATAGATGCAGGTAGGTAAATGCACACTGCAGAACGTTGCCACGTCTACTGAACACATACATGACCTAATCCGAGTCCAGAGTCAGGGGGAAGGCATGGAGCATTGGGTCTGGCAGAAGACTGCCAAAAACAGCTTCTTTCCAATACCTGTTTCACTGCTGAACTCAGAAAGGAGCACTAGCCACTTTTAGAATTATGATGCAGTGTGAATGGTAGCAGGTAGAATTCCTATTATTGCTGATGCTTGCTCTGCCAATACTTGTGCTTTGTTTTATTGTTTGCTTTTTTTGTGTGAGATATCATTAATGTACTAGGTTTCTGAGAAATGGTCATATTACACTCAAAATGACTAGCCTGGCTAGAATGGTCGTTTGGTCTGGATTAAGCAGACTTGAAAAAAGCTTAAATACAGTGTCAATTAAAATGAAGTAATCACAGCGCAGTAGGTGTGACAAGAGGCATGGAGGTTCATCGCGATTCGAACAAGGCCGGCCTCAAGGGGTCTGATTGCACCGTCCAAATATGAACAACTAACTAATTTGTCTGCCTGGTTGGTCCAGACCCAACGGACCGCTTAATCTCATCGGTTGTTTCTGGCTTGCCAGGTTAAAAAATTAAATGTCGGTATGAACCCACATCCTGACGAAAAAAAAATATATATATATTGTTGTAGTGGTTTATACAAATTAACTAATCATTAGAATAACATGGAATATTATATTATCCAAATATTATACTATTAAATTATTATATAATTCAATATTACTAGAGTGTATGGTTTACTAGAGTGTATGGTTTACTAGAGTGTATGATGCAATTCATCTTAGAAAAAAGTAATCTCCTGCCATGGGCCAGGGGAGTGGCCAGTGCGTGCCACCCGACTCATGGTGGGCCCCCTGCTGCTGGGGGAGCGGTTCGTGGATGCCGTCCAACTATGATGGCCCCTCCTTATCAATACTTCTTCAGGGCTGGGGAGTTTAGATTGAGAGTCAGGAAGGTATATAAAAGGGGGGTAGCACGTGGCAGGGGGGGCTGAGACGCGCGCCGAGGGAGAGAGAGAGACGACGGAGCGCTGCTGCGGACTGGAGACTGACAGGTGACCGATTGCGCGTCCATAGCCTTTCCACAAATAGCTAGGGTTAGTTAATTGCGGTATGTAGGCCCTATGATTCGGCTAATTTGGTCTAAAATCCCAATACAATTCATGATATACAACATTGGCTAACGATTGTGACATTGACATTGACTTTGACTACCTTTCCTTGCAACTAACTAAACCTCAATAAACAAGTAATTCTAATTGTACATACATGTTGTAGTCTCCCTGATTTTATTAATTGTGATGTACATGCAATGTTGATTGGTTCTGTGGGGGGGGTTGACTTAAACGAACATCCTCGGTCAGCACATTAAGTGAAGTACAGCCTCATAGCTGTCTTTAAATTGTGCCGGCGCTCCTGACCCCCACGATAGAATCAATCTGGGCTAGCCATTGTTAAACATGGCAGAATCTGTAAAACAGAACTTTGTGTGTTGCTGCATGGTTTATCCTATGAGAAAATAGACACCTCAACTAGCAAGATTTCATTAGGTCAACAGTAATGCTAATACTTAAATAATTGTCCGACCTCGAGGGTGTGGTGCGGATTAATCCTCGCGATAAAGGATTAGAATCCAATGAGCATCACTTTGTGTAAAGTATGATTACTTCCGCAATCAATAATTAAATAAATAATTAATGATCATTACTTTATAACAATATTTGGTAGCAGAGCGATGGTTGACAAACGATCAAAAAAGTAACTATTCATTCAAATCCACAGCAGGCCGTGACCAGGAGTCCACCGCCGAAATTCGCCAACGTGCCGGCAGAAACCAGCCCTAAAATCAGGTGGGCAATTTTTTCCAAATTTACGAGTTGACGAATGTTGGCGCTGGGTTTTTCCTGACACGGCTGGCAGTAAAACAAATCCTAAAATTACTCTTTTAGTCCGTGAATAGAACCGACTAAAACAGGACCATAAAATTACTCTTTTAGTCCGTGAACAGAAC
>OMKY01177734.1:2995-15895 GCA_900302395.1 Bregmaceros cantori
AAGTTCTTTGTACCTATGCTGTATGGATCGCAAACTGGCTGTCAACCAGTGCACACGGAACTTGACGACGGTCGTGTGGCGTATTCAATTCGAACTTTAAAAATAGATTAACGGCGGTATTTTTAATAACGCCCGATAATAATTTTATATTATATATCTAGTATTATTGAATGTATAGTATTGTAAAATATATAATAGTGATATTATGCGTGTTGAATCCGATCGTACATCGACCCATGTACATTGAAAGTCACCCCGCTGCACAAATTCACTACGACGCGGTCCGCCTCGGGATGCATCGCGATCCACCGGCGGGTCCCTGGCGGTGCCCAGCATCAGAAGGAGGCGGTGCAGACTGTCGACACTCTGGTGGGCTTAGGTTTGCGGTGGAGAGGAGCAGTGAAAACAAGTAAAAAAGTTTGCCTTTTTTGCTTTTACTTTATGTGGCTCTTAATAACTGCCATGAACGAAATCTCAACAAAGTTTGAGCGCCGTTAAACAGCCACGAAAAAGAAGAAAGAGCGTGTTGACAAAATCAAGTTCATTGAGCAAAACGAAACGTCCCTTTCACCGTTGCTCACAATATGGGTGATTTCACGAACGGCTACTTTGAACGCGTTCAGGTACAACACTATATACGGGTGTGTGTGTGATATATATGATCTTAGTTTAGTCATTATAAACGTTTTTCAGTGTTTTAATTTTTTTGCCTTATTACATTGACAGAAAGTGACACAGTAGCGGGTAAATTGCAGCATTCCTAGAGCAGGTGAAAAATGAAGTCACAACTTATTAGCCTCACTTAATGCCCGAGCAAAGCTTCGGGTTGGGATGCAGTAAAAATGAAGGTAAAACATTAAGTTGGCAATCCCCATACTTTCTTATTAATAGCTGCATTTCTATTTATAAGGTTGGGGAACTGCTTTTCTGTATCTCACGGTACCCACACACACACACACACACATACACACACGCCTATACAATTATACATACCACCAAGTGTATATATAATTGATCTGCTATACTGGTTTATCTCTGCCTTTCGCCCCCACTCGCCAATTTCTATATATTATTAATCTACCGTGGTATGGTAGTTGGGCTTGCTACTCTGCAGTACTGTCACAGCTCTACAGTGCCATACCATGGCAAACACATTCTACAAGATGTCGGCAGAAGATACTGCAAGGAACATGACATGCTATGCCCTTCCAACCATGCAAAAAATATGAAAGTTCTTACACTCGGAGAAGTTGGATTTTCATTTGTGCATTATTGTGGTTGTAACATAATGTATTATTATTATTATTATTATTATTGTTATTATTATTATTATTATTATTATTATTATTATTATTATTATTATTATTATTATTTTATTTTATTTTATTTTATTTTTTTGACATAACAGGTAGGTGTGACATGGACAAACGTGATCTCAGTCGTCACAAAGATTCAAGATTCAGTTTAATTCGCCATATTACATATACATGAAAACATTACATGCACATGGAATTTTAGTTGGGCATGAAACAACTCTCTTAAGATCAACAGGTAATCAACAAGGTCAACGCAACACATACACGTGTAATGGTGTCATGTCATCATTCCCAGTTCACTCCAGCATCATCTGAATGCTGATAATATTTTTTAATAATGATAATAATTCATATAATGATGAGCACATGAATAGTTCAATAAGGAATTATTTTCCCGTGAAGAGCCACGCAGCTGTTCATCATGCCGTGCCAGCTGCGGTCATGTGATGCCAGGTCCGTGGGCTGTACACACTTGAAGACATACATGCATGCATACATACAGTACATGCATGCATACATACATACATACATACAGTACATGCATGCATACATACATACATACATACATACATACAGTACATGCATGCATACATACATACATACATACAGTACATGCATGCATACATACATACATACATACATACATACATACATACATACATACATACATACATACATACATACATACATACATACATACATACATACATACATACGTGCATACATACATGCATGCATTTTTACATGCACACCGGCGCATGGTAGCAGAGCGATAATGTAGACCAGTTCCTTTCTGTCGCCCTTGAGCCATAGAATGGAACGACAGTGTGTGCATCTGCATGCCTAACACATACAGGCACTGTATGACTGTATGGGGAACAATCAAACCAGGATCCTAGAGTATTATTGCTTCTTTTGTGCATACTTGCATTGCTCTCTCTCTCCTGAAGTGGTAATAATTTGATCCATCAAATGGTTGAAAGACAATGGCTGTGTCGGAATCGCTCCATATGCCCTATTCCCTACTCCCCATATAATGCACTCACTTATAGTGCACTCAAGAGCAACGGCCGAGATTTCGGACACTGGAGTTGGCGCCGTCAAAATTATTATAAAATATAATCATAACAAAATATAATTCTAAAATTCAACAATCATCAGACTCGAAAGTACTTACATTTATAACTATTTACTTACATTTGGTTGCTATTTACTCCCGCCCTGCCATTTTTTTTTAGTTTAGGTCATTATTAATATATCTTGCAATGCATTATGGCTTATATGGCTCCATCTAGGGTACATTGATTCTCACTACTTTTTGCGGTGCATACTTTCAGTGCACTATATAGGGTACATGGAGAATTCGGACATCCCTACAAAATGGCGTGCGTCCCATATAGTGCACTAAATGAGGAATAGGGGGCGATTCCAGACACATGCACTATTATAACATAACTCCCCGAGGTGACCAGAGCCTAAGAAACACCAACAGCTAACCTGACCAGGGCTTGAAAACGAAATTGTTTTTCAAACGTTCCGTTCCGAACGGAAATATTGGTCCTGAAACGGTTCGGAACACAAACATTTAATTCGTTCTTAAAGTTCCTTATAGTGTGCAATGTTAAGCTTAGGTATAAATTATACAAAACGCCATTACATTCACTTCCCCGTCTGTCCACAAGATGGAGCCCCAGATGGATGCCAACTGACTGTGAAAGTGGACAAAAGGAAAGGATGCGTTAAAATATATAGAGAACAGAAAAAAAAATTTTTTAACCGGTTTTGTGGATTTCATTATGTTCTGTTTCTGTTCCGGAGCAGTTAAAGAAATCTTTTTTCGCTTCAGTTTCCACTCCTCATAAAATTCCATAAAATTTTGTTCGTTTTCGGTTTCCGTTTTAGTTCCTTGAATCGGTTCGGAGCCCTGTACCTGACCAGATGATCTTCTGGGGCTCCCAGATGCACGTCTGTCCCATGTTGTGGACAGACGCGGAAGCGAACATAATGGCGTTTTAAATCCGGTTTCACGTTAGTACAGTTGCACTGAAGTTTGAAAGTCAACCAAATATATTTTGTATTAATTATATCTGAACTCAACATTGCAGAATATAAGGAACTTTAAGAGCGAACACAATTGTTCCGAACCGGTTCAGGACCGATATTGTGGTGGCGGAACGGTTCTGAAAACGTTACACGTAGGCCTGCTGGAACCGTTCGGAGCAAAACTTTTTAAAAATAATTCAGTTTTCAAGCCCTGTTTGGTACCTTGTGATGTTGAGAGTTTGAAAGAGACAGAGAGAGAAAATGATGCTATGCTACTGTGAGGACCAACTGCAGGGAGGTACCGGGGGAATTGGGTGTGCGTCAGAAAGGTGGGGAGGGATGAGCGATGGGAGGTCTGATTAGCGGGCCCTGTGGGGGGAGCGCTACCCCCTGGCACGGAACCGGAGCCAAGGCTAAACTGGAGCACAGGCGGGCATCTGGTGCCAGCACCCAAGGTTACCACACTGCTGTGTGACACAACATCCCCTAGTGAGCACACACACATACACGCACACACACGCACACACAGAAATGCACACACACAAACACACATGCACACATACATGCGCACACATACATGCGCACATGCACACACACACACACACATACACACACATACACACACATGCTCACACGCACACAAACACTCACTCATGCACACAGGCACACACACACACATGCAACATTCCTTCTCTCTTTCTCCCGTCTCTCTCACTCCCTCTCTCTCACTCCTCGTCACTATCGCCTCTACATTCAGTACCAGTGATGGGAGTAACTGCGTTACTAGTAACACCGTTACTTTTTTCACTAACGAGTAATGTAACTAGTTACTTTGACTGTCACTGTAACGCCGTTGCCATATCCGACACCCTGTTACCGTGCGTTACTAGCAGTGATTAGCAATCTGGCCGAACATCAGTTCTAGCGTGCACACTTTGTTGGCGCCAATGATAATATAATAATGTTTGTCTCCAAGTCTCGAATGAAATGAATGCCTCACGCTCCGACAGACAGCGTTGTTTTGGAGCACGAGCCCGCATTGTGTTCGTCGGGGGCAGACGTGTTAAGCCGGTAGAGTTCCTCCGGTGTCGTGGTCTCCTAACTCGGATGCATCCGAGTGGGGGGTATGAGTGGGTAAAGACCCACCCCTTATCCACAACACACTTTGTACAAAATAATATTCTCCACAACGTGCATGGTTTTCATTCCAAGTTTCATTCCGTGTTGGGAATAACACGGACACAGCACGCTGCACGCTGCAGCTGCAGCCGATGAAGACTCATTCCGTGCCGGGCGAAAACAGACACAACAGCCCGCTCCAGAACAGGGCCCGCTCCGCGAACAGGCATCCAACAGGCGCTACCAATCTGCTAGGCGCCAACAAAAAGAAGTTCAGAAAAGACACAGCGCGCATTGTACACTGCTGCTAGCCAATGCTAGCTCTGTGCTCCGTGCACAACACATCGCACGGAGCACACGCCCACTTTGGGCCAAACCATTTCACCATCAAACAAAGGGGGGGATTTACGGCCTATCTTAAGTGAATGATACGACAGTGTGTTTGTAATATAACGGCATTACAATATAAATGTTTGTGTGTTAAAAAAAATGTCCAAGATCGTGATAAGATCGTGAGGTCGTGATATGCACTCCAACGATCGTGATCGCCTAAGTGTGACTACCACACGCACACTATTATTAAGGAGAGGAAGAGCCGCGACGCACGTCTGCAAGTGCAAGCATGAATTTAATATTAACGAACACTATCTACCGCACCACAGAAGTAGTGCTCTACCGGAAGCCATTCCGGTACCCACCCGGCGAATTAGCGCCTCCCGGTGGGCATAACACCCAAGTGCAACATAACCCTACGGGCACTGAAACCATCCTGAAAATGTTGAAAATGTAACGGAATAGTTACTTTTACTAGTAACTAGTTACTTTTATTGTGGAGTAACTCAGTTAGTAACTCTTTTAGGAGAAGTAACTAGTAACTGTAACTAATTACTTTTTGAAAGTAGCTTGCCCAACACTGTTCAGTACACACGCCAGTATGCATGTGTGTGCTGTGATCTAAGCCACAGGCGCAACACTGTGACTGCCGGACTAAACCACACAGGGCCAGCCCATGAAACAAAAATAATTTAAAAGAAGCGGATGTTTTCAAAACTCCTTCCTTGTTACCTCCGGTGAACATGCCCAATGAATCCGCTGCATTTAACTTATTTAACCAAGACCTTTCTTTGTTTTTCAAAGAAGTTGTTACGAGTCAGCGGGACGAGCTGAACAATCGGGACGCATTGTCCGCAGATCGCCCAGCAGCGTCTTCAGGAGACGGATCGTCCGCGAGGGACCCAGTGCCCACAGCTGCAGCTCGTCAACACTCTTCAGTCCACCTCCTTGTAAGACAGTGTCCGACCCTGGATGGACACGGTCCCAAAGTCCTTGATCAGGTGAGCTAGCCTGACTAAGGACGTTACACTCTGATGAAATTTTCCTCGATTATAGTTCCTGTTCTGCTGTTTGAATCTGGGTGGTGTCTGCCCTGTCTACAGCCTGACCTCACCGGAACCCGAATCCGCCCCGGTGGATCCTGAATCAGCTGATACCGAGATGAGTACTTCATCGGAAGACGAGTCCATGGACATTTAATTAGATAGTTGTTGTTACTATGTTTCCACAGTCCCTAAAGAGCAATAGTTCACTAACTTTTCAAACCCCTCCTTTTCATCCTTTCTGGGTTATTTGAATTCACTCCTTCCTTAACTCGTGACAGAAGTTAAAAAGTAAATGACGATTTTCAAAAATGAAAATGAAGAACAAGTTCAATTAAATATTTGCTTATATTCAGTTAAATCTAGACACATGGGTGGCGTTTAAGGCACTGGTGTGTGTGTGTGTGTGTGTAAGTATTTATTGTGAATATTTTAATAGCTGCCGAATGCCAACCATAGATCTCTGTGAATCTACATGAACTCAGAATGAGGCTCCTTCGTGATAAGTGCATTCTCGCTGCTGGTGTGTGCGTGTGTGTGTTTCTGTCTTTGTGTGCGCATGTGCATGATATTGGGGTTATTTTCTTTTTTTTCTTTTTTTTTAGAAAACAGCAGTTTGTTTTTCTGACACATGTCATGCAACACTCGCAAGACAGCAAGGAATGTTTATTATATGCTGGCATCATACACACACACACACACACACACACACACACACACACATTCACACTATGTAACACTAACACAGAGAGACACACTATCATATTTACACACACACACACACACACAGACACACATATACTCTCATGCATACATGTATGAACGCTCTGGTTCTTTGTTTCATTTCATTGTTGAACGTGCGAGTGTCATTTTCTGCATGCTTTATGCACTGAAGTAATAGCACACGTTAAAACTGCACACACACATAGAAATTCAGCTGCACACAACCAATAACCATACCCATCATCATCATCATCACTCTGTAGTCTGGCTGACTGTTGGGGCCCCACCGAAGACTTTGCAGCCAGCTCTCTCCATCTCTTTCTGTCCTCGGCCACTTGCATGGTGTCGCTCAACCTGAAACTTGTCCACTCTTGGATGTTATCTTCCCATCGCTTTCTCCGTCTTCCTCTCCTCCTTCCACCTCGCACTGTGAATTGAAGGATTGTTTTTGGGAGTCCTTGGGATCTTGTACCATTTTAGCTTTCATTTTTAACTGTGGTTCAAAAAAGATCTTCATATGGTCCAATGGCTTGTTTTATTCTGGCTTGCACCTCTTCGTTGGTGATGTGTTCTCTATACGACACACCACAAACACAGACATACAGACACACACACACACACACACACACACACATACTCTCTCACTTTCACTCTCACTTTCACTATTCTCTTTCCCTATAGAATAATGCAGCATCACACACAAACACACACATACGTATTGTGTGGTTGTAGAGAGATGTCCCAGGGTGCCGATCGGTACAGCAGGACTATTCAATTAGCCGCCCGGGGGATAAATACATTCCATAATTAAGCCTTGTGTGGCCTCAGTTTGCCTGTATGAAACGCAAACAATAAAAGACTATTAGATTTCCTGCAGCAACAGCTGCACAGCACAACAGGCAGCAGCTTCAAGATGCAAGATTCTTTTTAATTCTCCGTATTGCATATACATGACAGCAGTACACACACATGGAATTTTAGTTGGACATGAAACAACTCTCTCAAGATCAACAGGTAATGAACAAAGTCAACACAAAAGAAAGAAAAGCAGCACATACCTTATAAAGTGGCATTGCCATAGAATCAGCACATGTGACATGTCAAAATATCAAGCAGGGCTACCCCTACCCCCTCAGTAGCATCACTGCGTCTGGGAAGAAACTGCTTCTCAGTCTAGAGTTCTTAGGGCGCAGGGCTCTGTGGTGACTTCCCGACAGAAGGGGGGAGGAAAAGGTGATGTGTGGGGTGGGAGTTTCCCCAGCATCGGCATTTCTCGCAACTCCAAAGTGAAACGTTGATGATAAATCTCTTCAAAATAGTGTCAAAGTGTCAAAGCGTACTTTATTGTCCCCAGGCGGAAATTTGTCTTGCACTGCATTTTATACAGTACACAATACGACACATACATTCATACAACATAAAAAAGAGAGAACATAGAATTGTACACTGCAGTGTAAGAGCATGACGTCTAGCTGTCATTTAGCAGGCTTATGGCGGTTGAGACAAAGGAATTTCCTGTATTTCACTAGTCTGCAGTTTAGTGTCCTAAAACGTCGGCCCGAGGGAAGCAGGGTGAACTCATGGTGGAGAACATGAGTTGTATCCTCCAGTATCTTTAGTGCCTCCCTGAGCACTGACCTTTCATAGAGGGACTGCATGTGTCTACCCCGTTGACGTTAGCATGGATACCTCTGGCGTATAGTGTGCGACTCCACAACATGCTCTTTGGTATCTCGTGGAAACATCTCATCTCCGTGGCCTGAATTCTTCTCTCTAGTTTTGCCGTCAGGGTCCATGTCTCACATGTGTACTGAAAGCTTGACGTCACCAGTGAGCGCATCAGTCTAAGATTAGGGGTTAATCCCTAATCCTAACCCCTACCCTAATCCTAACCCCTACCCTAACTCTAAACCCTTACCGAACGGCCCTAACCCCTAAAGGACCAGTCACTTTTCTGAACATAGGGATTTCGGAACAAAGGGTGTTCACCCTTTTTCTGTCACAACTATGCAAATTGCTCTGTTTCAAAGGCATTCTACATTTTTCTGGTTCCTTAGGACGGGAATGTGTGATAAAAAAATGAAAATGCTAAGATACCCTAATAGTTGGCTGCATATTGTTTTACATTTCTTTAATATTATAAACCTACTATAAATATTGATAAAAGATTGGGTTTGTGAGGGGGTAGAACGCTCTCCGTTGGCACCGGTGGAACGACTTTCTTTTCTTCTTTCTTTCTCTTCCCTCTCTCTTTGTCGCTCTCTTTCTCCTCAGCCTCCGTGCAACCCATGCATCTTTCCCCTCCTTTGTTGTTTAATTAATTCTAGCTTGCGGTGAAAAACAGAAAACATCTTTGTTTGTAAGTGGCAGCATATTCAAAAATGGATGAAGCATTCTGCCACGCGCACACTGCACGAACGGTGCCAGCACAGCTTCGGCCGCGCGCGCGCAGGCACACACACACACAGCCAAGCCCTGGAGAATGTGAGCCGATTGGCCTGTGGCGTGGAGAGCAAAGTGCTGGGTAGCTGGCTGATGGTGATGTAATTGTGGTGTCTGTGTATGCATATTCATGTGGTGCCACTGTGCGTGCATGCGTGTAACTGCGCGAAGGATTGCATGCCCATGTGTGCGTAGTTCCGAAGGAAGTACGAAGTGATACTCATGCAACCACGAATGTGTGTGAGTGTGTGTGTGTGTGTGTGTGTGTGTTTGTGTTTGGGAACATCAATGCCAAGTAATAAACTACAAATACTCCATTGATGTAGATTTTTCAAGTAAATTGTACCTTGAGAAGTATTTATTTGACATTTTCAACAAAAATGAATGCTTTCTACTACTTATTTTAAAGGTTTTTTCATGTTGAGTTGTCTTTTACTTATCCTTAACAGGGCTCCGAAACGGTTCAAGGAACAAAAACGAACTAAATTTGACAGAATTTCCAGAGGAACGGAAACAGAAACAAAAAAACATTTCTTCAACTGTTCCGGAACAGAAACGGAACATTATGAAATCCACAAAACTGGTTAAAAACGTTTTTTTCTGTTCTCTATATATTTTAACATATCCTATGTCTGGGAGACTATTTCCGGTTGTGCATCCATTCAACTTTCACTGTCAGTCATCAAGCCCCATGCATCTGGGGCTCCATCTTGTGGACAGACGAGGAAGCAAAAGTAATGGCCATGGCTCCGAAGCGGTTCAAGGAATGAAAATGAAAACCGGAAACGAACAGAATTTCATGGAATTTTATGAGGAGCGGAAACAGAAACAAAAAAAGATTTCTTTAACTGTTCCGGAAAAGAAACGGAACAAAACGTTTTTTTCTGTTCTCTATATATTTGAACATTTCCTATGTCTGGGAGACTATTTCTGGTTGTGCATCCATCCAAATTTCACTGTCGGTTATGCAACTGGGGCTCCATCTTGTGGACAGACAAGTAAGCGAATGTAATTGCGTTTTAAACAATTTTTAATCAAGGTTTTCAAGCCCTGATCCTAAACCCATCCCTGTCGAGCGGTGGGCAGCCACGGTGCAGCGTCCGTTTGCCAACTCCAGATTCTGAGCCAGTGCCTTCGCCAGGGGCACTGACTGGAGCCGGTCATGTAAATTCAACACAAAAATGACCTGAACGGGCTGTGCTTCGAACCCAGGACCTTCTAACTGTGAGGCAGCAGTTCTACCCACTGGTCGCAGCACATTCTTTTTCCTAAGAACTTGCTGGAAATACAATTTCAAGATGGAAAGATGCCTGTTTCTGTCGGTGAGCAGCCACCCTATGTATTGGCATGGGGTAACCTCAACGAGCATTCTATAGCCGTGTGCCTGTGGCTGGAGTTCACAGCGCACACACCTGTTGTGAGATCAATTCCCCTCCCCGCTCTCTCGTTCCCCTTCACACTAACCCTGTCAATGAAATGGGAAAAATGTTGTCATCAATCCCTTAGTCTGGCTGACCATTGGGGCGCCACTGAAAACCAGCTCTCTCCAGCTTTCACCTGGCACTGTGCCTTGAAAGATTGTTTTTGAGAGTCCTTGGGATTTTGTGACATGTCCGTACAATTTAATTTTTCATTTTTTTCACAATGGTTACTAGATCTCCATATGGTCCAATGGCTTGTTTTATTCTGGCTTTCATTTCTTTGTTGGTGATGTGTTCTCTATACGAGATGCCAAGGAGCCTGCGGCCTGAATTCTTCTCTCTAGTTTTGCCGTTAGGGAAGAAGTAAGGCATTGCTATTGGAAAATAACCTCACCAACACTGTAAATAAGGGAACTACAAAGAGCTGCTAGCAAGATGATGACTTATATATGTAGCTTGATGCAGTAGACAGATATGATGTCTTAGCAATGATTGCAGATCGACCAATCCACGGAAGAACCTCACCTCATTTTAGTTGTTGGAAGTTGAGCAGCAAATGTATATGAATACACACACGCACACAGGCACACGCATACACAACATACACAGACACACACACATACATGTGTTCTAAATGGTCCATCTCCAAGCTATTTGCCAGGTCTAAATGTCAGGGATTTTTTTTGCTGAGCTGAGATAACAGGTGGAATGGGAGAGGAAAGGGGTCGTGACCTCTGCCTAGTGCGGACCAGTTGCCTCTCTAGCCTCCGCTCCTCCCTAAGGAGGGAAGGTCTTCAGTACCAGTCTTCCACCTCTCCAACACCTCCCCCCTCCATCACCTCTCAGTCAACAGCTCCTTACCGACTTTCTTATCTCATCCCTCCCTACATATATGGGCTTGTTATTTTTACCTCTTTGGACTAATACAATCTGTCAAGTAAGTTTATTAGAAAGTTCCACTCGATTAGCACTGGATAGGGCTGTTGCACGGTGACTTTCACAGCTTGGCGGCGGGAGACATTTTGGTGGTTGCATGTACGGTGAACCAAGTAGAGCAGTAGTTCTCAAACTTTACATACCGAGTACCACCTGGGAAAGTATTTGTCACGGGTCAGAGCACAAGTGAATTTAGTTTCCCAGAAAGGAGGCAGGAGAGAGGGTTTAAGCCCTTTATTTAAGCAGCAAAAGACTGGAATAATGTCACGATGTGCGCCGTCCGTCCAGCTGGCCCCGCTGACTTGTAACAGTTTTCAGCAGTCAGTAGTACCACCATAATGACGTGTGTGGTGGCAGTCTTTTTACCCTCGAGTTCACACAGCAATGTTTGTTTCGTTTGACATAGGTTGAAGAAAGATGTCCGTGAGTGGATGCGCCAATGGGTGCGTAAAGGTTCGCTTCACCCACGCTGCACATTAATTTCTTTTAAGTCAATCTCTATGTTTCAAGGAAGACGATGCGGGCAGTTGCCCTGCATTGTGCGCAATCGACTGAGCGTGCTAAACTTAATATGTGAACAATCCTCCCAAGTACCACCAGAGAGTGCTTACGTACCACAGTTTGCGCACCACTGAAGTAGAGGAAGAGAAGTTAGAGAAAGATGGCGTGACAACATGTAGCCTCTGGAGGATGCTGACCCATGTTGGTGCACAGTTTGCTACAAGCGGAGAAAGTGATCTATGATGATGCACGGTGAAGTATGCGTATGGTTAAGTGGCAAACCTTACCCTTTATGTTCATTATATAGGGGCAAGTAAATGGACATAGTTATGCTATGCCCTGGCGATCTGGAGTTGGCACCCGGGCGCTGCGCCACGGTTGCCCACCGCTCCTCAGGGATGGGTTAATTGTGGAGGAAGAATTTCAATGTACATGGATGTATGTGTGACGAAATAAAGTATCTTATCTTACATTGTCTACATATTCCCTTTTTTTTCAGTTATTTTTTGCGTGCAAGCACCGTTTTTCATTTATGGTCTGGGGGACGCGTTCTCTACCCTCTCGGCCACCGCGCCCCCATACATATTCACTTTTTAAAAAAAAATATTCATCAATTGACACTGCAGATGCATAGAAATGGATACACACATACGCTTGCCAACCAACAAAAGAATGCATGTGCTTGTATCCATGCCAAGTAATAAACACTCACACAAACACACACACAGCTAGAAACATACAAACCCATATACAGTATATCGCTATTTCCATTACATCCCTTGCTCTATTATTATTATTATTCTTTTCCACCCCTGTTTCTCTTCCACATCTCCTGCATCTCTTTATCCATCGCCCCTATCAATTCATTCCATCTCTCACTCCATTTACCTATCTGTGCTGAGAACAAGGAGTGGTCCGGCCCTGCACTCCGGAGGTCGACTAGCGGGAGGCGGATGGAGGAAGAAAATCCATATTCCTATCTCCCTCATCTCCACCATCCCTGTGGCAGTAGTGAGAAACGTG
>OMKY01177795.1:2390-15766 GCA_900302395.1 Bregmaceros cantori
GTCGTTTGTGTGGATATCTACTTGTATTCCACCAAAGCAGTTATTAATGGAAAACGTCCCAGAGAATGCAAACTGAAATACCTTCTATCCCTGATCTTAGTGGAGTTAATACAGGGGGTGGATTGTCCTAAAGTGGGCCACTGACTAATATGGGACACCTATGCTCCAGTGGTTCTGGCTCCTCCCTAAACTAATGTCAGTGAAACTATGGTAAAAGCAAACTACGGTAATGTGTCTAACATTAAGTTCAACTGTTCAACACTACATTTCACTGTAGGGTGGATTGTCCTAAAGTGGGCCACTGACTAATATGGGACACCTATGCTCCAGTGGTTCTGGCTCCTCCCTAAACTAATGTCAGTGAAACTATGGTAAAAGCAAACTACGGTAATGTGTCTAACATTAAGTTCAACTGTTCAACACTACATTTCACTGTTCCACTTTATGAAACTGACTGTCCCACATTAGGAAGTTGCAAAAAGTGGCTCACATTAGGGCACTCCATCCTGCTAGAGGTGAAGGATATGCTGAAAAAAAAAGAAAAAAAAAACCTGAATAATTTAAGCCATATCATCCACACATTGCACGCGACTATTGGGTCTGATTTCGAGCGTATAAAAAAAGGGTGTGGCCTGTGGTGGAGGGGGGAAGGAGTATTATTTTTTAAAAATCAAAGTTATCCAATCACAGCATAGTAGGCGGAATTAACAATGGCGCCTCTTCGCCAACATACCAAACTCCGCCCATATCTCGTCTCGCAGAGAGAACCGCCCCAATGTGGCTCTGATTGGCCGGATGTCAAACACGCGATAATCTGATTTGTTCGATTCGCTCGAGACCAGACCCAATGTTTGTTCTAGTGGCGTGCAATGCGTGGACGGTTAGTTTGTTCTGGCTCGCCAGGTTAAACCTACACAGGTAGGTGTGTTTGTGTGGGGAGAAATATACTTCTGCTGAGGAAACAGTTGACCACAGACATTAGAATGTTTGCTATCAACATTTTTTTCCAATCATTTTTTTTTTGAATATCGCAAAAAACAACAGTTATAGAGTCCTCCTTCCTCCACACTGTGTAGCACATCTGTCTCGCTGCTTGGCTGCCGTGGGAAGAGATGTGGAAGGTCCCGCCATCAACCCCACGTGACGTACCGGGAGTGAAGCCCTAGCTACTTTGGCTAAAGTCGGCGTTGAGCAGTGAGCCTGAAGACTGCTTTGGCTGAAATTGGCGCTGGTCACATGAACTGACATGACACGATAACTAGATTTTTCTTTTTAATTGAAATTTAAAGCAAAAGCACATGAAATGTCTTATTAAATGATCGAAATATATTTGTTTATAATATTAATTGCATAATTAATAGTCTGATTCTAGGGGTTGCTTTGGGGTAGCTTTCAAAATTTTGGGGGTTGCTCAAGCTACCCCAATCTACCCCTTGGCTCCGCCTCTATGCGTGTGTGTTTGCATGCACGATTAATTTCTGACAAAGAGTGTGAGAGAAAGGAACTGGAAAGCAGAGATCTGGAATCACTCTAGACGTCGGATGCGGTGCTGATGATGTAGCGTTTGCTTTCGTCGGCCTGCATGTGTTTGGTCTGTGGGGAGCATCACAACGGAATGTGTGCCGCAGACATCTCCCCTCTCACTATCCTTGTCATCAGTTATGACAGGTCATCCTGGACATTGACCTGGCGGCCTGTTCATGTCTCAACTCAACTCAACTCAAGAGATCGCAGCCGAAGCTGCCTCAAGGCGCATCACAGAAGTGATTTTGTCTTTAGATTTTGATATAAAAAATATAGCAGCTATTTGCCTAACTACCTTTCAACCTTGATTGCCCAGTTTAGGACAGTAATCGGGATTGGTTGCAGAATTCCTTTAACAGAGTACTGGAAAGAAGAAAGAAGAAAGAGGAGATCAATCTCGATCTCGGCCTAGTTGAAAAAATAACTACTCGTTAACAATTACTCTCTCACAGAATTCAAACTAAGAGGTTCATGTTTGTCTCCTCTTCATGCAATGACTTGAAATAATATCAATGTTTTTTTTCAATGTAATGGCAGTCTGTGTAGGGACTTAGTTATATCTGCACAACAGTGCCCCCTACCATCTTTGCAGGACCTTTTCAAGGAAAGGGTGAGAAACCGGACCAAAAACATCATAGCAGACGCCTCCCACCCAATGCACCATCTTTTCTACCTCCTTCCCTCAGAAAGGCACTACAGAGCCCTGCGTTCCAAGACCTCTGAGAAACAGTTTCTTCCCACACACGGTGATGCTACTGAATGCAGGAGGTAGCCCTGCTTGATACAGTGACATGTTACATGTGCTGATTCTATGCCAATGCCACTTTATAACTTTTGTTCTGCTTTTCTTTCTTTTTGTGTAGACCTTGTTCATCACCTGTTGATCTTGAGAGAGTTTGTTTATACCTAACACACTAAAATTCCATGTGTGTGTACTGCTGCCATGTACAGTAAATGCAATATGGAGAATTAAAATGAATCTCAATCTAGAGTTGCACAAAGCATTAGCAAAGTCATTTGGACCGCATCATTCTATGTTGGCTCAGTGTGTACCACGTCCCATGCAAGTGTTTTAGATTCCTGTCATTTTCGTTTCCTCCGAGGCCACTGCCGATCGCCAAAAATCGATAGTGTGGACAGTGTGTGTTTGGGAAATGGGTAAATGCAATTTTCAGAAGATTTGGCTTCCTCTGATAATGGCCTACACAGATCTAAAAATGTAATTTAACTTGCTGACTCCTGCAAAACCATGGCTACTCATTATTTTGTTGGTCAGAAAGGCACATGTATTTATTTTAGTTAAAAGCAGCTGAATTGGAGTCCGCGTCGGCCGAGTGGTTATGGACATCGCACCTAACCCGACCCCATTCATGTTAGTGGCGCTGCATCTACCGCAGCGTCCGCAGTGTCGAGAGTTCGACTACGCTCGTCGACTTGTCTGCAATGTCTACCCCGATCTCTTCAACCCAGTTTCCGACTAATCCAATCAAATAAAGATGGAAAAACGGCGCTGACGCCTAAAAAAAAAAAAAAAAGCATCTGTATTAGGTTAGGGAGGAGCCAGAGCCTCTGGAACTTGGGTGTCCCGCATAAGACAGTGGCCCACATTATAGCAATCCACCCTACTTCTGTTTTTCAGTGTGACTGTAACGCTGAGAAAGCAACAAGCCACTCATTGTTGTCGTGTTCTGGTTTACTTTATCATTTCGATGTTGGGAAATACTGAGCTTAACAACGAAGCCCTGACCTCAACATTATTCAGGGTTTGTGCGATTGCATAAAAAGAGAGAAGGATTTGACAAAGCCTGCATCTGTTGCTTTTAAAGATTTCTGGAACAAGCTTCCAGCCATGTTCTCTCAATGCTGTGTCCACAATATTCTCTTTATTATTCTCTTAATATTCAGTGTAGCGCTGTGTAATTTATCTGAAACCTCGATTTCTGATTTCCTTTGGATTAAGAAGAAAATAACACACCAAAAAAAGAATTTTTCAAGCTAGTTGTATTTTTTCAATTTCAAAATGTCCAATCTGTGCCCCGAAAGTAGAAATGAGGTAGGGTAAGTTGCCCTAATGTGGGCCATTTTGTGCAACTTCCTAATGTGGAACAGTCAATTGCATATTGAGGGGCAGTGAAATGTAGTGTTGAACAGTTGAACTTCATGTCAGACACATTACCATAGTTTGCTTTTACCATACTTTCACTCATTCACATTAATTCGTTTACAGAGGAGCCAGAGCCTATGGAGCTTAGGTGTCCCACATTAGGCAGTGGCCCACATTAGGGCAATCCACCCTACCTTTCACTCCATATTGTGCGAAATAAAAAAAAAATCACACAATTTGTTCTTGATTTATTGAAATGGTACAAAATTCATAAATTATCTTTTGCTTGACCACTGTAGGTGGTCAGTCAATGGTAACTGTTTTTTTGCACATCTGCCCAAAACCTGTGCACAGTTCTGTACATCTGAAGTGGGTGACCAGATGTCCCGAAAAATTCGGCACAGTCCGGAAATCTGATTAGCATAGGCCGAAATGTGACAAGCTTGGAAAAAGCATTTGTGTATTATGCTATTGCAATATTTTGCCTCCCCACCCACGCGCGTATGCCGGCCTCATCTGGTCACCCTATTGTATAGGGTCTAATAAATCTGGCAAGTGGTGTTTTGAGCATCAAAGAGCTGTATAATAGATGCTCTTCTGTTAGCTGTAAACCGATAGAATCAAACGCCTGTGAAGTTATCCAGCAACAGAAATATGAGCGTGAGGACGCTCGATGAAAACTCTTTCCAAGAAAAATCTAATCTTACTTGTGGACTTCAATTATACTCAAGTCATGCATTAAATATTTATGATTGGGCCTTGAGCGCGGCCCGACGTTTGGGGTTATAGTTTCTTTCCAGCAATTTGTAACAGAGACTGGATGTTTGATGGGTATGCCACTCAGAGAGATGATGTTTATGCTCGTGACTTGTAGAAACAACAATCTCTCTGGGAGAGTGGTTGTCAGCAACTCGGTGGTGGAGACGACGCTAATAGAGGAATATGTACCAAGACACGCACATACGCGCTGATGTACGGGAGGAGGGGATTGCCCTAATGTGGGCCATTTTAAGCAACTTCCTAATATGGGACAGTCAGTTGGCTAATGTGAGACAGTGAAATGTAGTGTTGAACAGTTGAACTTGATGTTAGACACATTACCGTGTGTTTTTGCCATAGTTTCACTGATATTCCTTAGTTTAGGGTAGCCTGTCGAGCCAGAAGCAACAGAGGCGCTTGCATTGGGTCTGGTAAAGCCAGGGTCGAAAAATGTGTGTTAACCAGTCACAGCACAGTAGGTGGGACAAGCTGCGTGGAGGTGTGACAACCAAACTCCACCCACGTCTTGCGTAGCCCGTACAAACTCCACCCACGTCTCGCGTAGCCTGTACAAACTGATTTTCCCAGACCCAATGCAAGCGTCTAGCGACGTGCGATGTGTGGACGATGCATTGGTTCTGGCTCACCAGGCTAGCATATCAGGCACATACCATCCTAATTAGTGCAGCTCTTCAAATCAGGTTGATCTGCTAATCAGTGACAACATCTGTTTGCAGAGCACGGGTACAACTAAAATGTGGCAGGACTTGCACTTTCTGGAACTAGATTTTTCCATCTATGTTCTTCAGTACGCTGTACAAAACACATCTCACTATGTCGTTCACTAAGCAGCATGGCTGACCCCAGAGGGAATCGCTGAAGTCTGCAAAGGTCCGGACATCTGGGCCAATTTGGCAGCGGATGGAGCGTCCGTCGGCGTTTGGAGAGAGGAATGCCTAGTAGAACATTATTAGCACTCCCTACACGGAGAGGCCGGGAGATAGACGGCTTCTCCTTCCGCTGGAGATAAACATGTAAGGCAAGATAGTTTGAGCTAAGGTTTCTGTTCACCTGTTCTTTGTGGTCTGCCTTGTTAAGCCTTGGGCCACTGCCTAAAGCGGGACACCTAAGCTCCAGAGGCTCTGGCTCCTCTCTAAAATAATGAATGTCAGTGAAACTATGGTAAATGCCAACTATGGTAATGTGTCTAACATTAAGTTCAACTGTTCAACACTACATTTCACTGCCCCACCTTAGGGTGCCCTAATGTGGGCCTTTTTTTGCAGCTTCCATATGTAGGTCAGTCAGATGCCTAAGGTGGAATGAAATGTAGTGTTGTTTAGATTAATTAATGTTAGACACATTACCATAGTTTGCTTTTACCATAGTTTCACTGACATTCATTAGTTTACGGACGAGCAAAGCGTCTGGAACTTGGGTGTCCCACATTAGGCAGTACCCCAGTTTAGGGCAATCCACCCGAAGCATAGAGAACTGTGTGTGCACGCAACCATGTATGCGCTGTCCAAAAAGGCCCGTGCAGTACGTTATTGTGAACCAGGCTTTAGAGCAGGGCCAATCAAATGGCGGCCCGCGGGCCAAATCCAGCCCGCCAATCAAGTTTTTCTGGCCCACAGAGGAATTCTTAGAAAGTGGAAAAAATAAATGAATAAATAAATACAAATTTAAAACATGTTTTTTGATCATACATGTTTTATCTATCTGAGATGCTGTTCTTTACCTCACCAGAAGCACTGGAAATGTGTTGTTGAGGCTAACTGAGATTATATTCTTTACCTCAACAGATGGACTATAAATGTGTTGTAGTTTAAATGAGCGGCTGCTGTTTACCACTATTTGTAACAAGCAACATCTGAAACAACAACACATAAACGGGAAAGCGCCATTGTTGTACAGAATTGAAGCCCGTTTAACAGGAAGTATGCTACGTTAAATAAAAGTTATGAAAATGTGTTTTTACGCTGTGTCAAGTTGTACAAATAGGCCGAGGGTTACTGGGCCCCTGGCCCATCGGTTCTCTGACAATGTGGCCCTCTGAGCAAAGTAGTTAGCCCTGCTACGACATTGTGATGGTTGAACTTATGATGATGAACTGATGATGAACTTTTAATCTTTTCCTCTTTCAACAGGTTGATTTATAAAGCACACATTTTGTTATGAGAAGCTGTGGTGCCAACAGAAACATTGACTCTAATTAGGAACATAGATCATCTCTAGGACGTGCCCTGCATACCAGCCCTGCATACCGCTCGATCGATTGCTTTTAAGTCTTCTGTGAAAATTCACACAAGGTTCCCGCGATGTCTAAAAAAAAAGTCTCATATTCAGAAACAACATTTTCAAGACTTGAATATAAGTCATCGTAGGTCTAACATTAAATGTACTAAAGGCTTCAATTATTTACTAGTTCGAGAAGTGTCTCTGAAAAATGTAGGCTGAATTGCCCTCATCTGGGCCACTGCCTACTAGGGAGACCAGATGTCCCGAAAAATTCGGGACAGTCCCGAAATCTAAGCTTTTGTCCCAAATCACAAATCTGGCTGTGCGTGTCCTGAAATTTCAACTTGTCTCAAATCATAACTTTTTAACCCCAGGTACACATGCACATGTGCATGAGAATGGTTGTGTATTGGATGCAGCCATATGAGTTCACGAGCAGACGAAGAGAGAGTAAAGATATGTTCATTGACATCTGTAAAACAATTTCTAGACAATTTAATCTGTGGAAAAAACACCCGCTGGATGGCCCCATGGTGTAGCGGTTAAGGCAGCCCCATACAGTCGACAGACTCGACAGAGTAGGAAGAAAGTGAGTAGGCAAAAATCTGTTTTTTTTCTATACACAGACACACCCTACCCGCGCACACGCTCCGTCCTGAATTTCAGCCAACCTCATCTGGTTACCCTACTGCCTAATGTGGGACACTTAAGATCCAGTGAAACTGGCTCCTCCCTAAACTAATGAATGTCAGTGAACATATGGTAAAAAGCAAACTATGGTACTGGAGAGTGTATGTTTGTAAAATAGGAAAATGTAAATCCTAGAATAATTAGCTTGAAAGAACCATTTCTTCTATTTGGGAGGGGGTGGTCTTGAAGTTGCACATGCAACATTTTCCTCATAATGGTCTAAAAAGGTGTTAAAAACAGACTAAGATTGTACTTGGTGATTTCTGAAAGAACCCTGCTCCCCAATTCTCCCTTTAATCAATTTGAGTTGGGCGTTTAGTACATTTAATTTTTTTTCACAGATTCTATTGTTTTTTGTTTTTATTTGATTACTTTATTGGATTTTATATTTATTTTTTACTGTCTTGTCTTTTGTTAGTATTGCATTGTGTTTTTGTGCGTGGTTTACAATATCCATACTTGGCACATAGGGAAAGAAAAGATTGTTTTTAAATTGCTCTATGAATAAAGGTTGAGTTGACTTGAGGTAGATTTTCAAAGGAATTCCTTACATTTACCACTTAATCATTAAAAAAATGTGAAATGCTAAATCCCATTAGGGTGGTTTGCCCTAATGTGATCCTTTTTTTGCAGCTTCCTAATATGGGACAGTCAGTTGCCTAATGTGGGACAGTGAAATGTAGTTCAACTTAATGTTAGACACATTAACATAGTTTGCTTTTACCATACCTTCACTGACATTCAGTAGTTTAGGGCCAGAGCCACTGGAACCTAGGTGCCCCACATTAGGCAGTGGTCCACATTAGGACAATTCATCCTATTATATTTCTACAGTAAAAGAAAGGATGAGTTTCCATTAATTTTAGTATATGTTACAAAAATGTTACAAATCATGGCTTTGTAAAATTGTTTATGTGCATGCAGCAGAATCCGTTACAAGGTTATTTTTTTATAGACCATTATGAGAAACATCTCAGACCAAATGCCCATTGCTGAGTACCTCTTCCAACCCGCTGGACAACTTGGAAGTGTCGAGCCAATTCTGGAAATTACATTTATTACAAATACACGCTAGTCACATTCTTGACTAACAGCGGTGGCATACTCCTGGTGGAAACGAAAATGACAAACACTTTAAAAGGTACGGGACGGGGTAGTGGACACACCGAGCCAACTTATTAGTGATTGAGCACGCAGACAGTAGGAGCGCATGAGGTGCATTTTTCTGAGACACTTCTCAAACTAGCAAATGTAATGTTTTAAGACTTAAATAAATACACCTGACATGACACTGTGTGCGTGTGTGTGTGTTTTTTTAACTTTGTTTTTGGGCACATTGGGCGCAAGCGCCGTTTTTCATTCTTTTATTGAGAGATAGTGATAGATAGATAGTGAGCATTAAATTGTAAACTGGGATGGGTCCGCGTTGGCCGAGTGGTTATGGACACAGCACCTAACGTGACCCCATTCATGTTAGTGGCGCTGCGTCTACCGCAGCATCCGCATTGTCGCGAGTTCGACTACGCTCGTCGACTTGTCTGCAATGTCTACCCCCGATCTCTTCAACCCAGTTTCCGACTAATCCTATCCAATACGGATGGAAAAAAAAAATGTAAAATGGGATGAAGAGCCGGCGCAAGACATTGTGAAAAGCCAGAGGGGGGACGGGAACCCGTGGCACTGCTCAACCTATGTGCCCCACCTAAAAGGGTGTTTTTTTTAAAAGACATTTAAGGCTTAAAGTTTGGTTTCTGAATTTTAGACATTAGACCCCACAGGAACCCTGAATAATTGAATGATGTTATTCAGTTCAGAATCTTTTGCCATTTGCTATTACAAGCACGATATATATATATGGGTGAACACACAATAATAATAATCATAGTAATTGCCCTAATGTGGGCCCTTTTGTGCAGCTTCCTAATGTGGGACAGTCAGTTTCCTAAGGTGGGACAGGAAAATGTAGTATTCAACTTAACTGGAACTTAGGTGTCCCACATTAGGCGGTGGCCGCTTTAAGGCAATCCACCCTGTATTAGCAGATAAACTAATACTACAGGGCATGGTAGACAGAACTAAGTTCCCAAATACACTTTCCATAGAATGATCAGTCCAAGGAAACATCCAAGAGTGTTGAACATTACTTACAGTCGCACACCACTAGACTGTACATTGGGTCTGGGCAAATCAGGCAGACATCACCTGTATACGGGCTGACCAATCAAACTGTGGGCGGAGTTTGGTTGTAGCGCCTCCACGCGCGTGTCCCTCGTACTGCGCAGTGACTGGATAACACGATTTGATTGACCCTTCTTTCGACACGTTTTTCGACCCTGGTTTTACCAGACCCAAAGTACCGTCTAGTGGCGTGCAATGCACGGGCGATGTGTTGGTTCTGGTTCGCCAGGCTACAACAACATCACTGCATGGAGAACGAAACTAAACAATGCTCCGGTGGTCATAGTGGCTAAGGCTCTGTAATCAGATTGACTCTGTAATGTGATTGCCTGTAGTCTGTTACTATATAAAGTAAAACCCCCTGTGCAAGTCTAGCACACACCATATGAACCCCAGAACAGTGAATGGGCCTGTAATCTCCATGTGGTACTTTTTAAACACACATTCTTTCTTGCAGACAGCTGGAGGTGAGCGGTCTGTCTGACTGAACCATGGGCAGATGTTGACAGCAGACCCTGAATGGAGGATTCATTCAGGGATGAGCGGTGATTCATTACAGTCCCAACTTAACTACATGTGATTGTCTCCGCACAGCAGGAGGCGCTGTGAGAAGATGCCACATTCTACACAGCAGCACGCATCGTTGTCGTTGTTGTTTGTTGTGTGTGTCTGTGTTTGTGTCTGTGTTTGTGTCTGTGCGCACATGTTTTAAGAGGACGGCGATGATTTGCGGCAAAGGATGGCTTCTTCTAGAATTGTTTTCTCCGGGATCCGTCCAAACAACATTACGTGTCCACTTGTGTGTGGACGGCTGCAACTAACGATTATTTTAATAGTTGCTGATTATTGAAACGATTAATCAAGTAATATGTTGGATATTTTTTCATTTAAAAATACCCCAAAACAATTCCAAGAACATAATCTTGTCAACTTGAAAAATAGTCAAATTTGGTGATTCTTCATAAAGATATAGACAAAGATTAAAATACTTCCTCTGAAACTAACTCATTACATGTAATTTATACCATAATATTTTCATAGATTTCTTCATAATCATGTTTTTTTTAAATAAATTATTATTATATTTAACGTTTCATATTCTTGTAAATTATTACTTAATATCAAATTTGTGTGGATAAATGGGGGAATATCAGCACAAAAGCGCCAACAATAAAAATGAATCATTTCTTTGCCGATTATTGATTAATAGATAAGTTGTCGATTAATTTTATAATCGATTAGTCACAGATTAATCGACTAATAGCTGCAGCCCTAGTGTGGACGCACATTTTTAAAAATCTGCTTTCAAATCGGTTCCGTGTTGTCTTTTTGTTTTCCTCTAGTGTGGACAAGGTCTCACGGTGTGAACAAGAAGGGGAATTTATTTTCTGAAAATAATTACAGTTGCACAATGGGGGGTGTGAAACACAAGATTACCCCTCATGGGTATGTTAATTATTTTCTCCCTAAAGGGAAAGCATAAGGGTGTGGATGCTTTTTCAGTTCGATTTTCATCTCCATTTTAATGGTCAAAGCAAATACTAAATGCTGATTTCACCAAAACAACGTTTTCTCTAAAACAACGCGACACATTAGCCCCGTTTGCATGGACAATTTTTTTGGATCAGATTAAATTTAGGCGGATCAAATATAATCTGATTCACCTGGATACATGGACACATACCAATCGATTGGATCCATGTTTACATGGTCAGAGTATGTATATAACATCTATATGTATGATATATTCAGATACGTCATGAATCCCCCCCTTGGGTCCGCTCAATATGTTGCACATAGCCGGATTGACACATACCTATATTGCCGTGCGTGCACTCAATAGCTCTGTGCATCCACACGGGCGTATAGATAGAAGTAACGGTCACACGCTTGTCTTCTGAAGCCTCTGTGTTCCGAAATGAATTTTTGCATATCATTCGCCGTAATGTAAAGTGCAAATTAAAAAAAAAAAGATCCATTTAATAAAAACTTTTGAGTACATCTCTGAGCATGCACGTTGTACTCTACTCTTGTAGATATATGAATCAGTACTTTGAGTTGTTTTTTTCACAAATGTAATTCATTCTTACTCATGTCAGAAATCTGGGTACTTTTGCCATCTGTGTCGATTACTACTCACTGTTGAGGGCACACACTCACACACAATAAAATAGCTATGTATTGACTCGGCTTAGCTCAGGAACATATGCCAGTGTTTTCCTTCAACCTGTCAGTATTTATCTTTTTTTAAATCTCATGTCTATCGGTTGTCAAAAAAATATCATGCTGTGCAATTTGCTCGTCTGAAAGTATCTGCAGGGGATTATGCACGGACACACAGAGTAGCTCTTGATTGGCCAATGGGTCCGTCACAGGTTATTTACAACTGCAGTCTGTGTCCAAGCCAAATATTAGTTCCTGCAGACTGCTGTCAACACAGATAACATTGATGGCACGCTAGCGACGACGCCATCAACATTTTTTTTTTAGTCTGTCTTAATTAAAAAAAAAAAAAAAACGTCCGAGAGCCGGCCCGGAGTCCAGAACTGTCATGCAAACTTTCATGTTTCAATTTAAAAAAAAAACTTTTTCTTTTTTTAAGTTATTTTTTCCGGCGTCAGCGCCGTTTTTCCATTTTTATTGGATAGGATTAGTCGGAAACTGGGTTGAAGAGATCGGGGGTAGACATTGCAGACAAGTCGACGAGCGGAGTCGAACTCGCGACACTGCGGACGCTGCGGTAGACGCAGCGCCACTAACATGAAAGGGGTCGCGTTAGGTGCGGTGTCCATAACCACTTGGCCAATGCGGAACGCGGAAGTTATTTTTTAAGCTCAAGCGCCGTTCTCTATCGTATCAGAGACTATCTCTCCACCCAGTTACATATTCCATATGTACGGGAACTGACCCCACTCGGGTCAGGTGACGTGGATAATTTCTTTAAGACACACCACCTGTGGAGGTGGCCTGATGAGGCTATAAAAGGCACCTGGGTGCCCTGCCTCACCGATCTTTTTGATTCCACGACCGAGCAGGTCGACGTGTAGACAGTTGTGTAAGGGGAAAACAGATTACGGCCACTTACCTTGTGTAAGAGAGAGACGTATCGGGTTAGATCTTCCTCTCGGGGCGTCTGTTTTTCCGGTAGTCATTTTTGTAAACTTTTCATCCTGGTGTCTGACGTTGTAGCTCCGTTCACGGAGTGTACGCGTCATAGACACAGATTCAACGGCTAACCTGTTACAGGAAACAGCCGTTGGATCACCTTTTCAGCTGTGTCCGCTGGGCTCTGTGTACAGGGTTACACGGCGCGGGCATTGAGACAGCGGTAATCCTGGTAACAGGGGAAGCCGGCTGTTTTTGGTCCGCACGTGCGCGCGCGCGCGACTATCACTGGCGTATCGTTTCCGTCACGGATCTAACGCGCCATAGTGATAAGCGGCTCTCCAGCTAAACTCGGCTACGTAGCTTGACTGTGTCCTTGGTCCGCACGTGCGCGCGCGCGCGCACGTCTATCACTGGGTATCGTTTCCGTTCACGGACTACGCGCCATAGTGATAAGCGGCTCTCCAGTTAAACTCGGTACGTAGCTTGACTGTGTCTGGGTGGAGCACACTTCCGTGTTGTTCCCCGCTCTCGTGTGATTGGACAATGGCACACACATGCGTGGGTTGCGGTGTGCAGATTCCAGTGGAGGACGGACATGAAAAGTGTGTCCTGTGTCTTGGAGAAAGTCATGCCTCTTTGTCCAGAAACAATCCATCCTCCTGATGAATTGTTTTATTTTGCCCAGACCCTGTTTAGAGGCACGATATTGTGTGTTTAAAAATCAGACTGCCTCTTTAAAAAGGCAGGCACAGTCAGGACCACATGTAGGAGC
>OMKY01177817.1:2548-17771 GCA_900302395.1 Bregmaceros cantori
ATGGAAGTAATAAAGTATGAGACAATTATAAATGAATTAATTATAATTGAAGGATATAGGCTTTTGGTGAGATTTAGTTCTGAGAAAATACCATAGACTGTATATAAAGTAGACGCAGCATGCATGACGTCATCCCATTGCTTTCATCAAACTTTTTTGTCCCAGCCGACTGCGCGCTGTCATTGTTGAAAGTACCCGTATATCCGGAGACAAGGAGAGATAGAGAGAGCTATACAGTATATGAGAGAGAGCGAGAGAGAGAGAGAGAGAGAGGAGAGAGAGAGACATTCACACACACGACTTCTTCCGGTAGTACTGTCCACTGCGCCAACGACAGTCACAATGAATGGGATCCTATGGGAGCTGAAATAAAAAATATTAACGCCAAATCTGACGCGTTTGTGAAATTATGACCCCGCCCCCCTCACACAATTAACCGATGATTATCGCAGCAATATAAATTATAAGATAAATTACAAAAGATCTTTAAATAGGTTAAAACAGGCTGCTAAGATTGGAATATTTGTATTGGAATTCCCATAGGGCTCGGTTTTAGGAGACTAGGCTCGCCCCATACCAACCCGGAAGTAGACACGGGCATTAAAACGAACGCAGTGTCCATTTTTATATACAGTCTATGGTCCAGGCATTCAATGAAAATCTGAGTGAACTGGTGAAGTACGGAGATCTGGTGAAGACAACTAACCTGTGATGTCACTTGGTGCAGCAGTTTCAGTCGGTGCAGCATCTTGATGGACTAAGGCACACAAACGCACAACGTAAATTAGTTCCCTCGTTTGCTGAATGTGTGAAACTGAAACTTAACCACAATATAAAAATCATACTCGTGGAAAGAACGCAATTTTTAATTTCAAGCAAAACTGTGCAGTCCTACTTCAAACAGTGACAGCAAAAAAGATCACAACCTTCGAAATTAAATGAGAAAATTTCTGAGAATATCATCGATTGATAAGATGTCACATGAAGACGTATCGACAAGAATGGGGGTTGCATCAGCAGCACTATACTGCAGACTGCAAAAATTAAAACTGCCATTTTCTCATACCATGCCAACCTATTGGTCCAGAAGAACATGTGACCACTCGGTGAGTAACTTAAGTAGGGTTTTAACTGTATTTCATCAATATTTATAGAAGATTTTTTAAAAAAGCAAGGAGAGTGATGTGTAACTGGTCACAGAGCGACATTTAGTGGTAGAATTTGGAATTGGAGTGCGTTTTGTGTGTTTTTGTGTCCACGTACTGCGGCCTTCTACCAGACTATATACATACATATAGGCACCGGAAGTGACCTGCAGAAGCGCGGGACAAAATGATCCCCCCCCCAGTATTTCGTACATAAACTCGTCTATTGAAGCTGGCAGAATAGCAGAAGACAGAGTGCTGTCTCGCAAGAGGCAACGTCCTACAGTGGGATAAACTCATTGACAGAGATACTTAATGAAATCAATCGTTAGTGGCATTGATTAATTGATTGATTTAAAAGACAACGATCTACAACGATGTTGAATCAGCGTGCGTGTCGCCCGCTCGCATCCTCTGACGAATGCCATGACACACAACCAACTATTATTTCCAAACACTTCAGAACCACTAACGTTGTTTTCTGGAAAATAACGTCTTACCTCGCCACGTGACTCAATACAACTTCGCGGGTTTCCAAAGGTAACCTCCGAGCCACTTCCGGCCTGAACGCGACTGCTTCCGGTCTGTACGTCGACTAAAACAATCCGCGGGAGAAAGTCCCACACGCGTGACGTCATGGTCCCCGTTAAATCGGATAGTTCTGGCGTATTTTTTGCCTTTATGTAAAGTTCAAATCTCAAAAAACGATCCACTTATTTTGTTAGGGTTAGGGTTAGTTTAGGATTATGGTTAAGGTTAGGGTTGGGATACGTTAGTGTTAGGGTTATGAGGGTTAGGGTTATGAGGGTTAGGTTAGGATTAAGGTTAAGGTTAGGAATGAGTTACGTTAAGGTTAGGGTTAGGAGGGTTAGGGTTAGGAGGGTTAGGTTAGGATTAGGGTTGGGTTATGTTAAGGTTAGGGTCAGAGATGGCAAAAGTACTCAGATTTCCTACTTGAGTAAGAGTAAAATACATTAGTAAAAAAACAACTCGAGTAAGACTACAAAGTACTTATCCAAACATCTACTTGAGTAAAGTTAAGAGTACAGCCTGAAAGTTGTACTCAAAAAGTATTTTTGATAGAAAAAAGTACAGGCTCTAAAATGTACTCAAACATATTTTTGAGAGTATAAAGTACAAAGTACTAAAAATAAAATTGTATGTAAAATGCATTTTTTTCAAGGTTAGTTTGTCAATTGTATTGTTTAATTAATGACTAACAACCTAACCTAATTTAGTTTAAATCTCGGGACTAAATGAAAACCACTTATTAACTTAATAACTGGGACTGTACTCGGTGCATCAGCGCCCCCTACTGGCTCATACCCTGTCAATGCGAAAAAAAGAAAAAAGTAACGAGCCTGTTTTGGTAAAAGTAAGGAGTAGAAGTACAGATATTTAAAAATTTACTCAAGTACAAGTAAAAAGTAATCTCAGAAAAAAGTACTTCTAAAAGTACAGATACTTGAAAATGTTACTTAAGTATAGTACTTGAGTATTTGTACTTTATTACTTGCCATCTCTGGTCGGTGCAGACTGCTAAAGGGATATTCCCCAGAGGAGCTAGAAGCATCAATAAAGCCCACATTTAGCCCTGACCCATGCTAGCAGCAGCATTTCTGTCATCTTAATACATGCTGAACCTCAAAACTACTGACTGATGTCACAAAAGATCTAGCGAGACGAACGAGACGGCGGTGGTGGCCCACGCCAAACAATTACATCCCCAGATCCCCTAATATAATATATGGTAATGGGAGGGTGCCCCCTCGTGGAGGAGCTGGGGGAAATGCACATGAACCAGATCGACAACCAAGCTGAGCTCAGCTCTTTGCCGAGCTTTGTTCAGGTTCCATTTCACCCCTACATGGCTTCCGCCCTCGGAAGCCGGCTCCGCTCCATGAGTGACCCTCGCCAATGACGCCCCCCCCCGCTGCGTGCGGCTCGTCACCACTTCCGACACCAGTGTAATGGGAGGGTGCCCGCCCTCGTGGAGGAGCTGGGGCAATGCACCTGAACCAGATCGACAACAAGCAGAGCTCAGCCCATTGCCAAGCTTCGTTCAGGTTCCATTCATATCAATACATTTCCATCAATATGGTAAATGACTGTCTACATAATGGTATGGGCTTTGGACAATTCCACCGCCATGATTATGGTGTAGTGCAAAGGAATCCCACCTGATGACTAACGTGGACAGGAGTGTCACTGTCCGAGTCACTGTCTGACGGATGGGAATGTACCGACGATTCCCGGAGTTCCGCCTTGATCCGTATCTCTGATCCTGAAAAACACAACATAGGTCTCAAAACATCAGATGGACAGAATGAAATATTAAAACAATGAAAACTGAACGTTTTGTATTTCCCAGGGAACAGAAACAAAACCGGAAATGTTATTTTTTTATGTCCTGGAAAAGGAACACTTACGTAACAATAATGGTGACTGGTTAAAACCCTCTTATTTCGTTCCTCAAAGTTTTCGTTGAAACAAGGCGCGGTCTGTCTCATAGGTGTCCGCTGCTCCGCCAGTCTCTGCCGCCGTGCGCCTGACGAGTGTCAACTTGAATTGTAACAGTTGACTGGCGGTGAACAGTTAACTGTGGAGGCAGACTGATGTCTCACTTTTTGTCCACGGGACAAAAGGTGATGGTCTCCAGGTGATGACCTGGGAGGTGTGCCACTTACCGCAGACGCCCTGTGTATTGACGTCCTGTCTATTTTTTCTGGCCATGTGACCAAATGATGTAATTTGCATGGCTTTCAAGTATCACTATAAGAGTGACTGGCTCCCAGTTAAGCACAGTGTGTTGACGAGGAATCCATGCGATATCTCTAAAACATCTGTCCTCTCTCCAAACATCTTTGAAGAGATGTAAATTTCTGTGAACCAATTGTAACTTGCCGTGCTGAAATTAAACCCTGTTCATTGTCAAGTCGCCCGACCTGAGTGAGCTGTGTGTTCTGAAACTTTGAGAAATATTGCATTAGCAGGATGTCAATATTTTTCTACCACATAACCATCAAGGTTTACTAACCCAACTTCTCTGGACTGCCGGGATCGTCCCGCCACTTGGCTCTTCCCATGGCTGCCTCCTTGGGCCCATCTCCTCTTTCGCACTTGACAGGACTGCCCCCCAGAGGCAAACGTTTGGCGTCCCTGTCGGAGAGACGTGAATAATGAAGGCAGGCCATTCAGTGGGTCGTTGACATGATGTCAGTAACATTTATGTACTAATGTGATCATGCTAATGCCAAAATGCCACTGCCAATATGCTAATACTGACATGCAGTTCACTTAACAAATTCACTCAACAGTAAAATGACCTATATGCTGTATCTCAAGAGCCGTTATGACATGTACTTGGTACCAAAATATCCACAATACCCAACTTTAATACAAGTATAGGGCTTAAAAAAAATCAATGCATTTCGATTTATAGTGGAAAAAGCACATTTTTGGTAGCCATCTTGCAATTTTGCGTCACTATTTTTTTTTTAAAGAGTGGGATTTGAAGAGTATTTGTACAAAATGTCATGCTTGTGTTGTCCAACAAAAGGAATCACAGCCATGAGCACTATCATGAAGGGGGGCTTGATTTCCAAAAGTTGAAGGCTAAATATGGTTTGGCCAATACAGACCGATATCATTTACAGCTGAGAAGGAAATTCATTACTACTTTGAGAAGGAAATTAAGACTGATTGTATTCATGACATTGTAAACATTTTCCATGGAGCTTCTGAGAGAGGTGGGAAACAGAAAACTGTATCAACACTCTACAAGGCACTGATGCCATCAAGGGACCAGATTTTTCATAACACCAAAAATAAGAGCACAAATGGTGGAGGAAGTGTGGCTGCCTAAATGCAGACTACACACACATATTTTGGGCTTGTCCCGAAATAAAATAATTTTGGGACACAATCTGGCGAACAATGACTAAAATAATAGGATACCCTTTGGAAAACACATGCAAAACACTATCTGGGGAATCTAGATTCAGACTCAATACAAAAGGCAATACACATATAATTAAATTATTAATGACTGCAGCCAGGAAATCAATTACAAGAAATTGGTATAAAGAACAACGGCCTGGGCTGGACCAGTGGACACATGCTGTGGACGAACTGTACATGATGGAAAAAAAGAACTCACAAAAAGAGAATACAAAGTGTAATGTTCGACACAAAGATGGAACGCTTGGCTGAAATTCAGATACCTACAATAACAGGAGGATGTTACGATCACCACAACGTGAACACGTGAAAAAAAAAACTGAAGTGTGGAAACTGGAGGGAGGAGGGACTTGAGGCTCGACTGCGATGACATATTTTTTGGTTATTTTTTTGTTTTGTTTCTTTTTTTCCGTTTATTTTACTTCATTTCATTTCATGTATGTTCTCATTTGTGTATGGCTAAATAAAAACGCAATTGTCAAAACCAATAATGTCATCGCTACTCATCCAGATCTCTGTGCGTTGCCACGGCGTCTGCGTCGTGGAGGCGTCTCCTAATCAGCGCCCCCACATTCGAGCCTAACAAACAACCTACCGGATGATCCGGCCGTTGACCAGCGTGAGGCGCAGATGGTTATCATCTTGGAAGTCCAGAGCAGCCGCTGATGCCGTGGACACCTTGTTGAGTTTACTGTGAACTTTGGAGCAGAACGATGTGTCCTGCGGAACACAAAGAAATACATTCAGTTGGCATGTTTGCATTTATTAAAAAGGTATATTTGAAGTCATTATTCCAAGTTTTTCTAACTTTTGTTGAAGTCAATATAAGTTATTGTTTCGAGTACTCAAAAGTATCTTTGAAAGTAGTGTTGCACCGATACCATTTTTTTGGTGCAGATACCGATACCTGGTTGTGCGGTATCGGCCGGTACCACTGTTTGAAAAAAAAAGTGCTGTTGGCAGTAACTTCTTCCCAAGGGTTGGGAAGAAGTTACTAGTATTATTGCGGTAATTTTTACATGCAGTCTATGATTAATAGTAGTGGAGGAAAATTATAAAAAGCAATAACACATTAAGAATTATTTCATTATTTTAATATTTTATTGTTTGGTGGTATTTGGGTAGTTACTGAAGAGTTCAGATGCAAAAAACCCTTACTTTTACTTACTTTACTTAATTTTTTCACAAAAACATTTCATTTACATATTCTAGATTTAGGCAGTTTCCGCCCTGCAGCGTTGGAAAAATGGTATCAGTCCGATTCTGGGCGTAGGTACTCGCTGATACCACAAAAAAGGTGCCGATACAGAGTGTGGTATCGGTACAACACTATTTGAAAGTATAAAAAGTACAAAAAAATAAATACATAAGCGATCATTATATTTTTTGGAGCAACCTACCCTAGAACGTATACCCCTACCTCTAGGAACCTGCCCTAGAGCATTAATACAATCTGGGACAAATCCGTTCAAAAGTTAACTCAAACCACCTAATGAGGCAGCAGCGCATGCAAAACATGTTTTCGAAACATTTCTGCAAACAGATGTATTGCATAAACATTCTTGCATAAAGGTAATGGCGGTGCAAATGTAATACAATTATAAATAATAAAAATCTATTTTATAAAAAATGGAAACTGGTTTCAATTGGGGCTGCAACTAACGATTACTTAAGAACTCCTTAAAAATTGTACTCACTGGGGTCAGAGTTGGCCGAGTGGTTATGGACACCGCACCTAACGCGACCCCATTTATGTTAGTGGCGCCGCGTCTACCGCAGTGATCGTAGATTTCTGGAGGATTTATTGTAAACACCCTCTCACCTGGTCCAACGGCCCTACTTCCAGTCTTCGGAGCACTTCCCTCGTGTGCCTCTCCAGGATGTCGAGGTTGGACTGGGACCGATGGCCCGATCCCTGCTGCTCCCGCAGCTTCCGTGCCGCGCGCCGCGCCCGCCGTGCCTGGCACAGTCTCTCCAACGCAGGCCGGTGCGAGGGCACGATGACCGACCCCCCACACTTCGTTGGACTTCCGGAGCCAGTAACGTTGGCCGCCGGGATCGGCCCTGCGGCAGTTGGAGCGGCCTGTGCCTTGGCCGGTTTCTCCTCCTATGGAGTAAAAAAAAAAATAAAAAATTAAGAGAAACCTTTAACACCTTACCTGTAGCACGGACTGAACAAGGAATCGAATAATCAGCTGCCGATTAATCGACGATCAGATCAGCTGCCGATACCTGGCTCTGCAGTATCGGCTGATACAGATACCAACCGATACCGATACCACTGTTTGAAAAAAGTGCTGTTGGTAGTAAATTCTTCCCAAGCTTTGGGAAGACGTAATCGCCGTAATTTTTACATGCAGTCTATGATTAATAGTAGTGGAAGAAAATTATAAAAAGCAATAACACATTAAGAATTATTTCATGATTTTAATATTTTATTGTTTGGATGACATTGGGGTAGTAACTGAAGAGTTCAGATGTAAAAAACCCTTACTCCACTTGACCACTTTTTGAGAAAAGGTAATTTTTTTATCAGGCCATTTTATTTAAGCAGATGAGAAGAGATATTTTAGACACTGCGAGGAGCGGGTTTTACTTACTTTACATTTTTTCACAAAAACATTTAATTTACATATTTTATATTTAGACAAGTTTCCGGTGTAGGAACTCGCCGATACCACAAAAAAGATGCCGATACAGAGCATGTCCGATACCGATATCGGTGCAACACTAGTCAACAACAGAACCTTTTGTAAACGTCTCATTCACAAAGGTGACCCCACGTAGGGAGATGCTTGGAAGAAGAAGAGATGGCAAGTAAAGAAGTACAAATACTCAAGTACTGTACTTAAGTAGAATTTTAGTATCTGTACTTTTCAAAGTACTTTTTTTCCCCCCTCGACGGTGTGGGGTAATATGTATAATGTGAATTGGTCAGTAGGGGGCGCAAATGCACAGAAGACAGTCACAGTTAATAAGTTGTTTTCATTTAGTCTCTGGGTGTGCCCTAGATATAAGCTAAATTAGGCTAGGTTGTTAGTAATTTATTCAAACAATAACATTGACAAACTAACATTGGAAGTGGATTTTCCATACAAAATCAGTACATTTTAGAGCCCATACTTTCTACTTTCAAAAATACTTTGAGTACACTTCTCAGCTTGTACTTTTTTCTTCTTTTTCTCAGCTTGTACTTTTTTCTACTTTTCTACTCAAGTAGATATTTGGATCGGTACTTTGTCGCCTTGAATTGTTTTTTTAACTAATACATTTTACTCTTACTCAAGTAAGAAATCTGGGTGCCTTTTCCATCTCTGGCTGCCTATTACTTCAATAATGTATTTATTTTTATGATCATCGATTTATCAGGGCCATCAACCCCCCACCCCACTCACCTTCAGTAATTTCCGGCCTAATTATACAACTTCACACGACGCGAAACCACCACATTTCCATAACTTTTATTTAAAGTTAAAAGGGCTTCAATTCTACGCAACAATGGTGCTTTCTTGATTGCAACAAGCAACATCTGAAACAACAACACCCAAATAGTGGTAAACAGCAGCAGCTCACTTAAACGACAACACATTTATAGTTATCTGTTGAGGTAAAGAACAGAATCTCAGAAAGATAAAACATGTTTGACAAAAATAAATAAATAAGTTACCTCCAGGTATCGGATTTCTTTGGTCAGCTCTTTGATGAGGTGGTTGGGCCGGATGTGGTCAGGAACTTCGCTGGTGGGCTCCGTGATCTGAAACACAGACGCAGTTCATTCCACTGTCCATGTTCCATGGAACATGTTTCCTTGCAGATGAGGCTCCACATGAGGATTCATGAACCACTTGAAAAGAATAATGAAATATTCAATGGTTGAAGTGGAAAAAACACTGACCATCAGAATATAATAATAATAATAACAAAATAAAATATAATATAATATATGCCCATTTTCAGTCTTATTCAGGAAAGGGGCGTAGACGACGGAGGAGACATGCGGCAAAATGAGAGCAAACTCACGGCTCTCCGCGTAATTGTGCTGTAGTGCATCGTCTTAGAAGACTGAGGCACGCGCTACATTTCTAAAGCAAAACACTAAAAAAAAGAAAAGAAAAAAAAAACACTGCTTTTGAAATCAAGGTTAACCAAAAGCCAGTAATACATTTAATTGTGGCATTTAATTGTTGCACTAATTTCTTGATTCCTGGTGGATTCCAGGGACGTCTGACCTCTCGCTTGAGCCAGTTCCTCAGAGCGATGATGAGAGCCTTCACCCCCTCCACCAGGTAGCCCTCAGGTGGACAATTGTCCTCTCGGAGCTCTGAACACAAGGAAAAAAAACAACCTCATTTAACAGATGACACTCATTGACAAAAAAGATGGAAAATAGTAACTGAACCTCTTCAAATATGGATCAATTTGCAGTTGCACACATGGTTAAATCATATTTGGGCTGTAGCGATCAAATATTTTAGTAATCGATTATTACTTGTGCCGAGCAAGTTATGGTTTTCATTGCATTGGTTTGTCTGCAGCAGCATAACTGTTGAAAAATAAGGATAAAAGTTGTGCACGGATCTCGATTAAATTTTGTACAGTTGTTTGAAATGACACATGGAACAACATACAGCAGTTGCCTCCACTCTACTGCATGGGACTAGCAGTTTAGATAGCGGTTAGCCCTATGGTCTGCCAAGCTGGAGACCAGGGTACCCGAGGCACAGAAAACTGAGCAAAAAAAATATTTCAGCACTCAAATACCTCGATTAATGGTTTCAGCCCTAAACCACACCAAAATATACCAAGAGTTATTAAAAAGCAGACCAGACACTTTGCAGTTGACTACCTCACCTTTGAGTGCTTCCAGCAGGTTCTTGGCCACATACCAGCAGATAGCCTCAAAGTAAGGGAACTTAAACAGGTCTGGAGTTTTCAATCTCCGCTCCATCTCATAACACCTGCAAGACACCACGCAAACTTTCATTTACAGCACTCAGTCCTGAAAGCAATGGAATGTGTACACTATTTTTTTGTCAGGTTTTGTATCTCATTCTCATGATGCAAGAAATAAAAGTGCCAACAATATACCGGAAACATACACAGACACACATAAACAGACACACAGTATATAACTGGACTGGCAAATTAAATCAAACAAAATCACCGAATCAGAAGAAAGAAGTCAACACTTAATAGGAGACTTTCAAGTCAGCTTTGGGGTAAACCCGCACTCCCAAAATCAGGATTTTTTTTAAATACAAAAAAAAATGAATAAAAGTAACACTCACCTGAGTTGCATGCCTATGTTGAGGTTATGTAGGAAGTTCCCTCCGAAGGCCATACAATCCTGAGAAGTAAGCACAGCGTGGATCCAGCCTGCAGACACAGTGAGAAATTTGCCAATTTTCAACTTTGAGAAAATACAAACATCGGGGGATGTCACTCTAAAATAGACAATATAACGTCTGACCAAACTTGAACACAGTGTAGACCCATAGGACTGACCTCCAAAATCTCACGAGTTCACAATCCAACCTTCATCCATCCGTTCACAACATCACGTTAGCATGAAGGATCTGCCGCCGTGGCACACACAAAACCATTACATCCCTTGCTCCGCCTTTCGGGGGATCTGGTAATTAGCGATCAATCAAGCCTCGTACACAGACCTGTGGGGATGAGCAGTGTGGTGCCTTGGGGGACCACACATTTGTAGCACTTGTCCACTTTGTCTCCAAAGAAGACCTCGCTCTGGTTGGTAGAGGAGCTCCATGCCTCGTAGAGCGACAAGTTGGCATCGGTGGGTGGAATGAGGTAGAAGATCTTCTCCCCCTGGAGATGGAAGAGTCACAATTACTTTACATTTTGTTCCAACTATTTTTAAAAACACATTTTAAGCATCATTATACGTTTTATTGACAGGATTATTAGTGGAGCAGATTAAGTGGATTTTTAAAGAGAATTGTTCACTTTGGCAAAGAAGCATTTGGAATAGGGTCAAATGGGAAAATGACACGTGCCAAGGAAAATTCCAAGGTGCCCAGAAATGCAAGACGCCTGCCCAAAAATGAGGGTTTCCCCGTTTTGCTCAGACTGCATACAGGTCCCATAAACATTGAAAGTTGAATATAGTATGAATATAAGAATACAACGTGTGTATTGCAGAAATCATAGTACCAATTAATTAATTCTGTGTATCTATTACGGTTCTTCAGATACAGTGCAGTAAAATAATTGGATTTTTCAAGAGTCATTCACTTCAGTTAAAGGACATGACATTTGGTACACATGACCGACCCTCTAAAAGACTTTTTGGAAAGGGATGTTTGTCTCTCATATTTAAGATGACTTAACACTTAAAGAGGACCGACAGGAAAACCGGGTTTAAAACGCCATTACATGCACTTCCTCGTCTGTCCACAAGATGGAGCCCCAGATGTATGGGGCTTGATGACCGACAGTGAAAATTGGATGGATGCACAACCGGAAATAGTCTCCCAGACTTAGGATATGTTAAAATATATAGAGAACCAAACGTTTTTAACCGGTTTTGTGGATTTTGAATCAGTTTCTGTTCCGAAACATTGAAGAAATCTATTTTCGTTTCCATTTCACTCCTTGTAAAATTCCGCAAAATTCTGTTAGTTTACGGTTTTCGTTTTCATTCCTTGAACCGGTTGGGAGCCTTGCAGGTAATACAATTTATCACATAAGATGGCAAACAATATTTGTACAATTTACACAATAAGTATACCACAAATTCCTCTCCCCTCATTCTCCTTGGAAGGCTATCCTGGACGCCCTTGAGGTGGACTGCAGTCACCCACCAGACCCAATAACTCCACTTCATAGTATGATCTTTCACCTCGTATTTCCCCTCTTCCTCTGCGTTTGGTTTGTGCAGATTTCCTTTTTCTTGGTTTGTCTGTTTGGGCGTTTTGTTTAGGTTCAGAGTAACAATTAGTCGATTAATCGGTGACAAATTGAGTAAGAAATGAATCGACAACTAATGCAATAATCGCCAAGGAATTGAATCATTGTTATGATCAGCATTTTTTTGCAGACACCACCACCTGTCGAAATAAATGTTATATTCCTTAATAATTCCTTAATAATTAAATTCCAAAATCCGATTAATGATTATTCAGCATGATTGATTTAAAAAATATGAATATGAAGAATATCAAAATATTAGTGCATACATTAATTTTAATGAGTTTGTGGCTGAGTAAGTAATTAAAATTTACATTTGTTGGCCATCGTGAACCACATTTGTGAACTGCATTTCAAGTTGACAGTTTCTGTGTCGCTGTGAATATTTTGTGGATTTTTTTAAAAGGAAGAATATCCAACTGATTAATCGTTTCAATAATCGGCAACTAATCGACTATTGAAATCATCTTTAGTTGCAGCGCTAGTTTAGAGGAATAAAAACAAATGGAGGGGGGATCATTAATGTTTGCATAAGGGCACTGCTTCCGTCCCACTGGTTGTAGATGCATTTTCCTTTTTGCCTGTCCTCCCCAATAAAAACATTTTACCTAAAACAAACACTCTATACATTGTATAATTTAAACATCCTGAAGATGTTGAGAATTGGCAATTAAGCTTATTATATAATTAAGCTTATAATTAAGGAATGTTTACTAATAAATTAATTAACCTTTAAGAGACAATATTTCAAATTTGGTGCTCAACATGTAAAAAAAATACAAGCTAATTGTGCCCACAAAGATTGACGACAGTTTAGTCTGAGAAGAGACCAACACAGGAAAGGGTTAATTGGGCAGCCAGACAGGATGGGGGAGGGGTTAAGATGGTGGGTCTCCGGAGGTCAAATGGTGCCCTATGTAAACAACCCCCTCAGACACATTAAGCTGCTTCTAGACAGAACAGCATGGTCAGAGATAATGTGACATTTCAAATCTTTGATCAGAGTCTGAGATAGGGCTGTACAGTTTTGCTTAGAAACAGGGCTTTGAACCGGTTCAAGGAACGAAAATGAAAACCGGGAGCTTGAACTTGAAACTTTTTGTATTTTCCAGGGAACAGAAACGAAACATTATTTTTTATGTTCTGGAACAGGAACGACTGTTAATTAAAAATAAAGGCAACCGGTTAATACCAGTTTTATTTTGTTCCTCAAAGTTTTTGTGCGCTTTCACTTCCCAGCCGTGATATGGATTATGATTAGCAAATGAAGAGGGTGTAGGGGAACACAAGCATTTTGTTTCGTCCTACTCCTCTTTGGACTTTTTGGAATTACAAGGGGTGACAATAATTGTCAATGATGGTACTTTGTTTTATTTTGTGTAAATATAACATGTTTGTATACATTGAACACATTTTATTTGGTTGTTTTGCTTATAAGACATGTTTTTTTAATACATGGGAAGTTGGGAAGATTTTATAGCTTTTTATGTTTTTTTTTTGGCCGCAAGCGCCTTTTTTGATTCTTTTTTGAGAGATGACAGGATTAATTCAGAAACTGGGATGAAGAGTCGGGGGGAGACATTGCAGAAAAAACAGAGGGGATGAGAACCCAGGGCATTCCACGACCTTGCGCGCTCTATAACCACTCTGCCACCGCACCCCCATTTTCTAAAAACGTTGTGTTTGTTCTTACATGAAGTTCAAAATAAAAATGATCAAACCAAATTTGATCCGCCATTAAGCGAGGATTCTTTATGCTCACCCAGAGCACATGGTACCAGACGGAAGTGCCTCCAAAGTCAATGTGGAAGTCCGTGTAGCAGCCCTGGACGCCCATCAGACAGTACTTCTGTACGAAGGGTTTGGGGAAGAACGAGTCGTCCGGCCAGTAGTTCTCCACCCAAGACATTCTCCGAGCCACCTCCGGCACCACCACCAGCTCAGACATCCTGCCGGGTTTGGAGTCAAAGTCACTCAAAAATGGAACACAAATGTGAATACACCCTTTCAAATATCAACTAGAAGCACTCAGGGAGTGCAAACCTGCGCCAAGGCCATCGGGTCACTGATGCCAAAACATGTAGATGCTATTATGTTACTTATAGGCTACAGAACTGCACCAAAATGTAATCACTTGTCACCAGTGGTACGCGAGCACACTGTTGGTGGTACTAGAAGCCGGGTCTCCTCTATTTGGGCCTGTCCGTACAGTATAAAAAACAAACCAAAAAGAAATAGAATAATAATTATTATTATCAGAGAAGGAACAACAAATAGAAATCTAATTAGAACACAACTTAAATAATAAAACATAAATTAATAATAATCGCTCAGATTCAGCGTAACGTTGCAGCAGTCCGTTCTTCAGGTTCCTTTTGAATATATGCAGAAGAAGAACACCGTTTTAGATCCTCCGTGAGGCTGTTCCAGATTTGAACTAGTTGATGTTGATCTGTGTACTCACTTGGTGTCCGAGAACTCCAGGCTGATGAGGTTCAGAACTTTGGGTCTCTGTGCACTGCAGTAGTACTTGATGAAGGCACTCAGCTTCATCTTGCTGTCTGCCTGTCGCGCCACGTCAATGACATCGATCACCTTGTCACCGCCTGCACGGACAGACACACGTACGCCCATTTCAATTGTTAGTGTAGGGGATGTAATGCTTTGCATGGCAGATCCTTAAGATCCGGACAATTTACAGATTAAAAAAAACAACATGAATGCAACCAACAGGTATATTTTGCAGTGGCCAAATCTTCCAAATTTTGATGTGAAGTCCTTGGAGGGGATGCTGATGATGTGTGCCACGTTTAGTTTGAATCTGTTGAAGGACTGCCGGGACATGAGGCAATTTAGGCTATGCGACTAATTAGACGCATTTGACCGGTATATGTAATGAATCATTTTAAGTCGTATAAGCGGAGCAGTCCACAGATAATGCGTACCAGATGTTGAAAATGTTTTACTGAATTTGTAGAAACAAAGGAATTTTATTGATTTCAGCAAAATCCAAAATGGTGGACATCGGGACATGGGGCAAGTGCAGTACCAACAGATAAAAACAACTAATAATATTGCAAGAAAGAGACAAACCGTGGTTGAAAGTACAGCATAAATAACTAAAATACACAAGAACAATAAAAATAAGACTACTATTTCAAAGGGGGGGGGTCTATTCATAGGCC
>OMKY01178121.1:3334-15678 GCA_900302395.1 Bregmaceros cantori
TATACAGACACTGGAAGTGTGTTTCAGCCACTTGGGTCCACTACGATGACTTTACACAGACAGCTATACAGACACTGGAAGTGTGTTTCAGCCACTTGGGTCCACTACGATGACTTTACACAGACAGCTATACAGACACTGGAAGTGTGTTTCAGCCACTTGGGTCCACTACGATGACTTTACACAGACAGCTATACAGACACTGGAAGTGTGTTTCAGCCACTTGGGTCCACTACGATGACTTTACACAGACAGCTATACAGACACTGGAAGTGTGTTTCAGCCACTTGGGTCCACTACGATGACTTTACACAGGCAGCTATACAGACACTGGAAGTGTGTTTCAGCCACTTGGGTCCACTACGATGACTTTACACAGACAGCTATACAGACACTGGAAGTGTGTTTCAGCCACTTGGGTCCACTACGATGACTTTACACAGGCAGCTATACAGAGTCAGTAGTACAACAAAAAAAATGTGTTCTATTGTTTGCACTACTCTAATTTCTTGTCTACGAATATGTGCTCGCTATCCAATCATTGCAGAAACACACAGAGGTTGTACATTCTTGTACAATGTACAGCAGACGTAGTAAGGCCTTTAGTGGGAACATGTTGTTACAGCCCTGCAAAGCACATGTATGGCACAACGTAGCAGTGAGTCGTGGGTTCGCTCACTCACACCGACAGCTTTCTCGCATGTCTTCTCCGGGCAGCGCTGCAATGTAATCCCCTGATCTCTCTCGCCCCACTTTCATAAATAATCTAATTCGGTGCTTATCCAGAATAATAAAATTATATAATTTCTGCGCTTCGATGCCACAGATAGTTTTATCGCGATTCAACATTATATCAATATATATCGCCCACCCTTATAGACCATGGGTCGTTTAGTCCGAAAGTGGTTTAGTCTCCGTGGCAGTACGGGTTAACCCTAAGCCTAAAGGCCCATTCATACCTCACGTAAACTACGGATATGGGTACGGATGGAGTATGGAGCATTTCACACGTTCTCTCCGTCGATTACGTACGTAAATTGACACGGATCTGGGGACCTTATGATTACATGTGAACGGATGAAACGGAGCAATGCCACTGGAAAATGTGGGGGGCGCTCTTGAGAAGAAATAGCTGTTGTTGCACACTGTAATGTAAATGACGCTCAGAGGTATGAAGGCTGCAACGCGAGGAACGTACGCAATTGTACGCGTAAACGTAAACGTAAAAACGTACTTTATTTCGTCACAGATACAGTGAAATTCATCCTCCGCATTTAACCCATCCCTGAGGAGCGGTGGGCAGCCGCTACGCAGCGCCCGGGGGCCAACCGCTACGCAGCGCCCGGGGGCCAACTCCAGATTCTGAGCCAATGCCTTGGCCAGGGGCACTGACTGGAGCAGGTTAACTAGAACATGTTTTTGGTGGTGGGGGAAACCGGAGTGCCCGGAGGAAACCCACGCAGACACGGGGAGAACATGTAAACTCCACACAGAAAGGACCTGTCTGGGTTGGGATTCGAACCCAGGACCTTCTAGCTGTGAGGCAGCAATGCTAACCACTGCGCCACCGTGCTGCCCTCAAAGTCTATGATACAGACTGTAACTCAAGAGCGCAATGTACTCCATTCTGTTGAAGAGGAAGTCTTATCATTATTTTGTAATATGATGCATGAAAGTAGTTGGAACAGTGCAATCCAGATTCTTTGAAGGCCCACTGAAAATGTTGTTCTATATCCAAAAACATGATGACCCGCATCCAGCACGTGTCTGGTGCCCGTGACTTAGTTCACAGGTATGGGCAGCGCCACGATCTCTCTCGCCTGACTTTCACACTAGTCCTGTCAATAAAATGGGAAAATGGCGTTCACGTTGAAAAATTAACCACCAAAAAAAAATAAGTGTCCAAAAATTGGGTGTATGGATCAGACTAATGTGCAATGCAACGCTTATATCAGCACCATGGACAGCGATACACACAGCTTTACATTGGGCATCACTGCTCGGGGTTGACGTTAAATCGGATCATTTAGGCGTATTATTTTCTGTGATGTAAGGTTCGAATCCAAAAACGATTCGCTTATTTTGAATGGGTACAAAACCCTAGCCCCCCAATCCCTAACCTAACTCCCAAACTAACCCTAACCTCCTACTACATACCCCTAACATAACCTTAACCCAAACCTAACCATACCCTAAACTTAACCCTAACCTTAACCCTAATCCTAACCTTAACCTAACCCTAACCTTAACCCTAAACTGAACCTAACCTTAACCCTAACCTAACCCTAATCCTAACCTAACCCTAACCCTAATCCCTAACCTTAACGTAACCCAACAACTAACCTTAACCCTAATCCTAACCTAACCCTGACCAAATAAGCGAATCGTTTTTGGGATTCGAACTTTACAAGGCAAAAAATATGTTAGAATTATCCGATTTAACAGGGACCATCACTGTTCCTGGTCCTGACTTTAAGGTGAAAGAGAGGCCGATTCTCAATCCTAGTGTCTAGTGGCTACAGGTCCAAAAACAAAAAAAAAAAACAAAAAAAATGTTGAAAGTTGAATTTATCAGAGGGGGCATGCAGGAGAGATTGTGCTTCATGAGTTTTACCACTAGTGGTCAGTAGAAGGAAACTGTGCACTGCAAATAACATTCAGTAAAGCACAGCTCCTGTACTATGAATAAACTACTATTACTTTTTTTTTCTTTTTAGAACTTTCTTGAACTTGGGTTGATGCCGTGCACAGGCTACTGACTAGCCTAGTCTTTAGTGGCTGGTTCAATCGCTGTGATATGTTGACTAGTGCATTGAGACACACACATTAATCCAGATTAGATTGTAAGTGGTTGGCATCAACATCACTTGAAAAAAATAAAACATAAATCTGCGCATTTCTTCAAAACACTGCCCATGATTCATGTAGAATAAATGTATTCATATGAGTAACTAACAGTGGTGTAAAATTACGAATTTACTCATGTTACTGTCATTTATTACTTTTTACGAGTAATTTGTAATTTTCGGTGTAGTTTTTGAAATGTGTAATTTTAATTTTTACTCAAGCACATTTTTACCTTAGTACTTTTTACTCATTACATTTAAGTCCCCTCACTTAAAGTCTTGTTCAGCCTGGCGAGCCAGAACCAACGCATCATCCATGCATCGATTAATTTGAATATTGATTAAAAAATGAAGAAAAAAAAAACAACTTAAGATGAATTTAATCCATGACTCATGTTTTTTTTTGCATTTCATAATTTAAAGTAACTTTTACTCATTTTACTCATTACATTTTGAATAGAGTAATTTTTGTACTCTTACTTACTTATTTTGAGATGGGTAATTTTACTTTTCACATCTTACAGTTGCAGCTGTGTTATTGTGTCCATGTTAAAATGACATACCCAATTTTAGGATATATTGCAGGCACACCCATAATTGTACATTGATGTTATGTTTGCTGATCTTGATGGTGAGCATTTCAACAATATAAAACACATTATGCATTCAGCAGCAAACTGTCTTGCAAGACAAATATATTTCCACAAGAATTGGATCTTAGAATACACGTGCTCATATGCAGTAAACATACTTGCACAGAGATATACACAACACGCACAAATATAAGCATGTCAAATTGTTGGATATATTCTATATTACTTTATCAATAGGTTACCAGCATGAGGCAAGTCATGAGACAAGGCACGGAACATCAGTGAATAGTGAATTGACACACACACACACAGCAGGACATACGGTGCCAAGTCTGACTCGCTCGGAGAGCGGGCGGGGATTTTATTGTTACAGAAAATACACATTAACAAAACCCACACTTGTTGAACACACATTCCAACACGTACACAAACAAATGTAGATCCGACAGAGAGACACCTAGTCAAGTCATAAATCCTGGCCAGGGTTAGCCACACAGATAAGTTGTCGTAAAATAGGTTGAACTCCAACTGACCTGCCACTCAGTAACCACAGCCGGGGAACAGACAAATTCTAAACGATAATTAACTATTATTTCTAACACAAATTATTCCTAGAAGCCAACAATTCAAAGAAAAGAGCATCCTCTCCATGTGGCACCATGCATACTAAAACAAAATCATGCACTGATTGAGAAAGGAGGGCTTTGAACCAATATTTTTTCCTAATTGGTTTGTTCCGAGCAATAACAGAATTATAATGTTTCCGGTTATGAGTTCCACCAATAAATTGACGTTCCCGAACCGGTTAGAACAAAAAAATACTGTTCCCAGAATGGTTAGTTTCGCTTGGCACAAGTTGTGCCAGGCGCTGTTTCAATTTAAGTCGCCGCTCGACGCGGGCGCGGCTGGGAAGGGAAGGCGTATGGCGGCAGAGACTGTCGGAGCAGCGAACACTGGACAGCTACATCGTGCATAGCACTCGCCGGCTCGGTGGGGGCAAGGGGCTGGGAAGGGAAGGCGCACGGCAGTGTTTCAACAAAAATTGAGGAACAAAATAAAAGCGGTATTAACCAGTTATCATTATTACGTGTTCCTGTTCCAGAACATAAAAAATAATAACGTTTACGTTTCTGTTCCATGGAAAATACAAAAAGTTCCCGGTTTTCGTTTCCGTTCCCTGAACCGGTTCAAAGCCCTGTGAGAAAATAGTTTTAAAAATCCCCAGCATCAGTACTTCTCAAGAGATGGTCTAGTAGGTCATTGGATATTAACTCTGGCTGCAGCATTTGAGGTGACCTGACTGTCCGACAGTCTTGCATGACAGTCATGCTGACAGCCGATGCAGAGGAAATTTGAAGGTGATGTGGTATGTGAGTGCAACCATTCTCTTATGTCTTTTAATGCGACACTCCTCGCTTTCTCTGACTCCTTCCCGAACAGTCTGATGCTAGCCAAAGTAGTTTTCTGCAAGTTTTTCCCAAACTCCCACACTGTTTCTGACCGTCAATCCTGGTAGCATTCCGGCTCGACATCTTTGAAACGTGATGCTGGACAACCTATAGTTTGATCCACTACAGCTATGGGTCTTCAAATGAGATGTCTTTGAAAATGGTTATCTGTTGATGATAATGGCAAAAGACTTTCATGTTCACAGATAAAGCCGCATCATAGTGGATTTGCTATTCTATATGTATCCATAATTGAATTACAAAACTTAAAGTGCATGATAAACATGGTAGTCATTTTCAGTAAGAGGTTATCAGACGGGCAGAAATAGTCATTGAAGCAACTGAATGATGCTACGAAGTGGGTTTTCACATCCCCATAAACTTGCCACAGACCAGCCACAAGTGGTAGTCTCGAACAGTAACTGTTAGATTAAGATTAGAGATGATGATAACTGATAGTAATTTTATATTATCGTTTAGATGTTCATGTAATCATATATTAAGTTTACTCATTGTTATATTAATAACACTAACATGTAACGCGTATGCAATACAGTTCTACATGCACTAACCAGTGCGCCTGCTTTTGACAAGTGATTTGTTGAAGTCCCTTGCATCATGTAAAAACTCCCTTGTGTGTTTCCTGTGTGTGCATTTTCTAACTAGTGTAGGTCCACAAACATGTACTTTCTGTGTGTGCCTACAACTGTCAAACACTGGGTCTCAGTTCGAGACATTCAGATCTGGTATACTGTGCTTTGCTGTTCGTGTGTCATTCACTACGTGTGTGCACAGATACCATTTCTCAATCACCTGAGGTGTTGATAAGAAGGGGTATTGATCACTACAGTGATAAATGAATTTAAATATACCCAACGATACCAACCATATTTCCAGAGTAATAGTTATTGCTTGCTGAAATCAATTCTGATATCACATGGAGAACATAATGGAGGCACACAGGTTGAAGGTGTGTCCAAAGAGTTTATTTTCAGAAGGCACACATTGATATATCAAAACATGAAGTCTTTACAGCCAATCACAACACAGGAACATTCTTCTATCCAATAGCATTGCCTGATTATGGGCAATCAAGAGAGTGAGAGAGATTTACGGCCACGGTACAGTATGAGACGGTGTGGTAGACCAATCACAAGATTGGTCGATCAGCAGGAGAGAGAGACCAAGCTTTAGTTTCTCAGGAATACGAAAGTTGAGTGTGGGAACATAGACAAGAGAGTATTGTACATTGTTAAACCAGTTGCTGGTCTGCTAGCTGCGAGTAATGTTGGGCAGGCTAGCGTGCACAGAGATAACACAGGCTGCTGGGTTGATGCAGCGGCCATTTTCATTGTATAATTATTTCTAACAGTAACTAACTAGTAACTAAATGTACTTGTGTAAGTCACTTTATCTGATTATGGCTTTGGAAAAAATAACTTACTAGGATGATGACAATTTAGTTACTGACCTCATTAATAATAACAAAAATAAATTGGAAAGGAACATTATTTAAATTGATTATTGCTTTAATTATTAATTTTGTAATTTTGGTTATTTTCAATTAATTGACTAATTGAAAAAATACATTTCTAATTAACCATCTGTGGGCCGGCCCTTAAATAGCCACTCACATAGCCGATTTTCCATGGTTCAAATAAACCTGGATAAAACATATAAAATAATGTCATTGCTATACACATCCCTTTTTTAAACTAACATTTCTATCACCTAAAAACTTTGCATGACTTTCAAAACATTTCTAGGCCTGAAGTGAAGTTTTAGAATTAAACATGAGTACTAAATAAACTTTCTTCTAAAATTATATTTAAAAAATCAGTACATAAAGTGATGTGCACACTATGACATCTGAACGTTTGGTGAAGGTCGATCCAATAATTATCAAGATATTGCTTCCATTGGCATCGGTTGCTATTTTCACCATTGTATTTGTACGCCAGGGATACCAATGGCCGAATTCTTCCTTTATATATATTTTTGAATAGCCCAATTTATTATGTTTATAGCGGTGTGCCATTTGTCAACAGAATCTCACATTTTCATTTTTTTTTTAAAATGGAACCGTAAATCTTTGTAACTCACTGCAGGCGAGCATGCTCCATGATGCCACTTTCCATGCTGGCAAATCAAGTAAAAAAATCAATGAAAATTAGTAGGTAAACAAGCTGAGGCGATGACGCTACCGTGCTGCATGTCTTGTTAGTGTTAATCAACTACTAAAATTATTGTTAATTATAAACCAATTCAAAACCTACGCCATCACTGGCGTTCCGCCAAGGTTGCACGCAAATCTTTCACTGAATGAAAGTTGGAATCACATTGAAGAATCGCATACATTTCGATGGAAAATACATGTAAAACCTGGGTAAATGTACTATTGACACATTATACACGCCATTATAACTCAAAGTAAACATGTTGGCAATAATAATTAATCACAAAACAAATTTATGGATAATAAAAAAACACCACTCAGCGAATGGACCCCGTAAGGTACGTTTTTGTATGTAATTCTTATCTTTTGGTCTAATTTCTTGCAATACTCGGCTAAACCCCTACGTGACGCTATAACAGCACTATCGGCTATGGTCTTTCTTATGCCAAGATGCAAGCTTAGCTGGTATTGCGAATCCTCTGAACTAAACGTATCTCACATCAAACATTCACGCTCAGAATGAAAGCAGCGCTGGTACAGAAAAATGCTCGTCATGTGACGTTCAACTGTGGAGAATCCATTGAAGACACGTAAAATGCAACGCTGGGCAGGATCACGTGTTGGGACTTCGAGCAGCATGAGGTTACCAAACTGCATCAGGATTTCCTCTGCTTGAATGTCACATGACTGGCATTGTTCCACACTGGTCTAAGTTTTGTATCTAAACACTTCCTTGCCGCCATTCTTTTGGGACTGCACACGTAAGTGGAACGATTTAAATCATGTTTGTGAACAACGACGATGAGTCAATATAATATGCCCGCAGCTCTCGGCCCGGCCAGATTGCTGCCGTCAGGTCGCATATAACTGTGTTAAACCGTACGTGCCAATGTATTCTTATTGGCTTTCTTGCCAAGCGCCTGCAGACACATCTGTTTGCAAACATTGAATTGGTCTATAGCACTCATGTTCCACTTGATGGGATATTATATTACCATTGATGTATTTTTATGAAATATCAAACAATACAGAAAATATGTTCAAATGACAAGATATAACACTATTCTTGTTAGGAATATGTATGCAGACATAGCTCCACATGATGAAATTCTGCAAGCTGAAGATTGCTTTATGATGTTATTTTTTTGGCCCCAAGTGCGGTTTTTATCTCAGAAACTGTGATCTAGAGTCGGGGGGATACATTGCAGGAAAGCCGGAGAGGGGATGAGAACCCATGGCACTGCTTGACCCATGGTCTGGGGGGCACACTCTATAACCTTTCTGCCACTGCCCTTTTTAAAATGTTTTTTTTCCAGCCCATTCAGGCTGTTTTTTTTTTCAAGCTTTATTTATCAGGGTTAGTGGAAACAGGTGAAGATTGGGGGTAGACATGAGGGAAATACGTCGGTGGTGGGATTCGAACCACCGACTCACCGCGCCATTAAGGCAAATGCATGCTTTCCAGTGCACTGCCTAACCGACTGAGCTACTGGGCAGCACAGAAAATCACCTTTTTATCATGTAAAATAATCTTGAAAGAAATCATGATGTATATATAAATGATATGGCTATAAAACACTGTGATTCCAAGCAGTGGATACCAGAGAAATTGTCGAGACTCATTGAGTAATGATTGAACCTGTTCCGCATTAGTCACCGGCCCGTGTGTCCCCTGCAAACAGCCCGCGCGTCCTGCACCTATGGCTTACCGGTGTGGGGTAAAATACTGCCTGGAGGGGACACAATCAATCGCTGCTAGAGCCTCGGATCAATTCTCAGAAGCTGTCTCGCTCCCAGGCCACAGAAACGCTTTTCACACAGATTGAAATGTGTTAGGAGTAATTGACATCCACCCAACCATAGGAGAAGCGGTGGTGTCTTCTCACGCTGGAGGGGACCAGGATTTCACACGTAATTGGCTCCATGATGGACAAACGTAGTGGACTGCACTAGTCCTAATCAAACACAAACAAAAGACAAGTCTAATCCTTTGATAAAAGGATTAGACTTGTCCATTCGCTTTAGTACACATGAGCAAATTTACTAAACATCTCACCGTTTGATTCTCTGGAACTAGTGTTGTCCCTATCTGATCACGTGATCGGAGATCAGCGATGATCTGGCTTATCTAGGTGGATCGGTGAGTTTCTTTCCACTGTGTCCATTAAAGAATAAAACATGTTTAAGGATGACAAACAACTTTTGTTTCCTTGGTTTACTATAAAACTGTGAGATGATGATGATGATGATGATGATGATGATGATGATGATGATGATGATTAATATTATTATTATTATATGAAAGTGTCGAATACCATTGTTAATGGCTGCACAGATTCCTGGTAAGCAGGACCATAAAAAAAAAATCAGGAAGCTCGGATCGGATCGGAAAAATCGGTATCGGTAACTTTTCATTCAGACTCGGGATCGGATTGGGAGCAAAAAAACGTGATCGGGACATCCCTATCTGGAACATGAATAAATGTCCTAAGAGCAGGGCTTGAAAACGAAATTATTTTTCAAAAGTTCCGTTCCGAACGGTTCAGGCAGGCCTATGTTTAACATTTTTGTTTGTTAAGTACCTTATATTGTGCAATGTTACGTTCAGATATAGTTAATACAAAATATATTTGGTGGACTTTCAAACTTCAGTGCAACTGTATTAACGTGAACCCGGGTTTAAAACACCATTACATTCACTTCCTCATCTGTCCACAAGATGGAGCCGCAGATGCATAGAGCTTAACGACTGACAGTGAAAGTTGGATGGATGCACAACCAGTAATAGTCTCCCAGACATAGGAAATGTTCAAATATATAGAGAACCGAAAAAAACGTTTTTAACGTTTTGTGGCTTTCATAATTTTCCGTTTCTGTTCCGGAACAGTTGAAGAAATCTTTTTCCGTTTCCGCTCCTAATAAAATTCCCTTAAATACTGTTCGTTTTTGGTTTTCGTTTTCATTCCTTGAAACGGTTCGGAGCCCTGCCCAAGAGTTATATTATATTATGTATTTTTAATTACTCATGTAATCCCCAATGGGAAATCATGTACACATTCACACACCAATGGCAGCAGCTCAACTTCCATTGGAAGCAGGGTTCAATGTCTTGCCCAAGGATACTCTGGCCTGGAGTCCGTCGGAGTCAGGAATTGAATTGTCATCCTTTCAAGCTTCTATCTTCCTGTTGTTTAAACAGCTGGTCTCCCAACTGAGCTACAGCCAGCCAAAAAGCCAATCAGATTTCTCCACATTTACGAACGGTGACGTCATCAATTCTTCGGGCGTTACCTGACCGCACATGCATGTGCATGCTACTGTGCGACTTTTCGCATTGACATTCATCTTCAAAACTATCCCGGAAAATATGGATTGGCCATTTTCATCTTTCTCTATTCCCATCTCCCGCTCACTCACACACTTCCACACAGAAACATAATGTGCTTGCTAAAACATGAGATATTAGTCTTATCCTGTTTTTTCCCAATCAGTCATGGTTTACACGTTACACCGTGTTTATTCAGGACAAGTCAACAATCGACACAGGCAGTTACAGAGTGTGACACCTATCATCAGTCTATCAGAGTCTCCCTCCCTTCTTCCGTTGCCTCTACTTCCAACATCTTTAGGCCCAACCCTTTTTGGTGTCGGCCAATCGCATCATACATAAAATAAAATGATAACAGCTGCCAGCTGCACTCTACACCGCAGACAAAGTCAAAGAGATTATTCTGGGTACCGTTTACCAGACAGCTGTTGGTTGTCCTTCGCCGAAGCTTTTTTTTCAAGCTTTATTTATCAGGGTTAGTGGAAACAGGTGAAGATGGGGGGTAGACATGCGGGAAATACGTCGGTGGTGGGATCCAAACCACCGACTCACCACGCCATTAAGGCAAATGCATGCTTTCCAGTGCACTGCCTAAGTGACTGAGCTACTGGGCAGCACAGAAAATCACCTTTTTAACATGTAAAATAATCTTGAAAGAAATCATGATGTATATATAAATGACTAAACCGCAGACAAAGTCAACAAGATTATTCTCGGTACCGTTTACCAGACAAGCTGTTGGTTGTCCTTCGTCCACATCAATACCTTGTTAAAACACACGGGGGGTGTATGCCAGAGACGGGAATCAATCTCACAAGCAGAGGTGGGCAGTAACGCATTACATTTACTCTGTTACAATTTTTTGTGTACTTTTTTACTTTTGTAGTACATTTTTCACAACTTACTTTCCACTTTTACTTTTAAGTAAATTTGAGGTGAGAAAAAAAAAAACTTTTAACTGAGATGTCAGCAATTCACTACTCGTTACATTAACTTGGTCTTTAGTGACACCTGTTGGCACATATGTTGGCGTCATATCTCTCTCTCTCTCCCTCTCGGACGGTCTCTCTCGCTCTCTCTCTCTCTGACTTTCTATCTCTCTGGCCCTCTCTCTCTCTCAGGTGCTTTCTCTCTCGCTCTCTCCCTCTCGATCCCTCTCTCGGACCCTCTCTCTCTCACTCTTGGTGTCTCTCTCATTTATTTAATTGAAAGTTACTCAGTACTTTCGTACTTAAGTAACTTTTTTGTGGAGTCATTTTTTACTTTTACTTGAGTAACTATTTGGAAGACTAATTCTTACTTTTACTTGAGTAATATTTTGCTGAGGTAACAATACTTTTACTTAAGTAATGCTTATGGCTACTCTGTCCATATCTGCTCACAAGTCACAGGCACAAGAGTGTATTGGGCTGGATGAAGCGGTCTAACCGACTGCGCAGAGCCAGCCCCAGATATGACAATTCAATACAAAATGCATGACCTCTCCTCTCTAATCATATTCACAGAGAATGTTTCACTGTGCACTCTGTGGCTCCAGACACGAGTCATTTGTCAAACAGGGAAAAGTAAATAAGCCTGAATAGAAGAACTATATGTGGGGAAAAAAATAAAGAAAAGCCCAGTTTAGTTTCAAAGGTACCCACTGCCACACAGGGCTTGAAAACGGAATTATTTTTGAAACGTTCCGTTCCGAAAGGTTCAGGAAGGTCTCTGTTTAACGTTTTCGTTCTTGGAACCACTCCACCACCAAAATATCGGTCCTGAACCGGTTCGGAACACAAAAATTTTGTTCGTTCTTAAAGTTCCTTATATTGTGCAATGTTAAGTTTAGATATAGCTTATACAAAATATATTTGGTGGACTTTCAAACTTCAGTGTAACTGTATTAACGCCATTACATTTGCTTCCTCGTCTGTCCACAAGATGGAGCCCCAGATGCATGGGGCTTGATGA
>OMKY01178163.1:0-12146 GCA_900302395.1 Bregmaceros cantori
GTATAACTTGTCTCCCTGACTCCAGGCCGACCAGCCTTAGTCCTCCAGAGGTCCCGCGGATGGTCACAGGGAGGCAGGCGGACCCAGGCTCGTCCCCGAGTGCCGGGCCCAGTGCGGCCAGTCCCGGACCTTCCATTGGCAGGAAGAAGAACAAGGACAAGCCCAAGAAGAGCAAGGTACAACCTGTTGCAGATATTTTTAGATACTAGAGTAGAAAGCTGTTTACCTTCGTCCACAAGGGTGCATAGAGTTGAACATCTCTACGCTGTGTCTCAAAGGCACTATGTTTTAGAATGTAGGTTGGAAGAGTTGGAAACCCTGTGCATGAACGATGGATACTTCACACACTAAATGGCCGGCATATTGCCTACGTAGCAGAAATGGAATGAAGTTGACATCGTCATATCTGCTGACTTGATGTAATCTGTATGTAGTCCGTTGGCTATCATGCAAAGTTGGCCACAGCGTCATTTCCGCCAGACAAAGGTGTTCGATTTAAGACAGTACTAAACCGTGACACACACTAAAATGTCTGTTTACTGAAATATAGTGCACTATATTTCATTACTCTGACATAAGTGGGCCATATGACATGCAGCATTTATCTATTCTGACATCTACCGGTGAAGGTCATTTTATTATTGTATATAATTACATAACATCAAATTGGTGTTACTGAAGTGAATTACACAGTAAATTGTGATATCCATTTTAGTTCATATAGCCCAGCTTTAGTTTCAACCATTGATGGCTATTATGGCTTAGCTTCATTGTAGTGCAGTTAAGATTTCTACCATTTATGCTGGAGTAGGGCTCCAATAGACTAATGTTTGTCTGCACACTTGTCTTTCTGAAGCGAAAGCTTCCACTCTCCATGAACAACAAGGAGCATATCTGCGGCCTCTGCGGCAAGACGTTCAACCGGCTGGCCAACCTGCAGCGGCACCAGCGCATCCACACCGGAGAGAAACCGTACAGCTGCACCCGCTGCGGACACAGCTTCCGCCAGGAGGTGCACCTCGCCAAGCACATCCTGCGCATCCACACAGGCGCCGAGCAGGCGGCCTACGATGGCAGCGCCGGATTCGCTCCTCCCGCTGACCGCCCGACCTTCACTTGCAGCCGGTGTGAACGCAGCTTCGGCGACAAGCGGACCCTGGCCACGCACATGAAGAGCCACACCGGGCCCAAAGCCTTCTGCTGCACCGTGTGCTCCAAGAGCTTCGGCCATCGCTATCTGCTCAAACGGCACCAGCAGACCCACCAGTGATGCACCGAACGTGCCTGTACTCGCCCGTGTCTGTCCTGCCCCTCTGAGGCACAAAGGCTTTAGTTTGCGGGACCAGAGATTCGTGACAGTGACTCGGTAGAGTCTACGCTGTCATGTATACATACTGTAAAACGTCCAATCGTGGCTAGACCCTGCATATGACTCTAGCTAACTTCCAGGCATGGAAAAGTTTGTGTACCCATCACAAACAAGGTTCAACTTGTGGAAATTTACATCTTGAAATTGATGGATCGGGTGGTAGTCAACTGCATGCATTTTGAAGCAGTTTTGTGAAGAGGACAGTGGAACATGTGCACATTTTTATCTGTGTAAGATACACAAACAAATCAAGCAATTGGAATTCCCGCAATGATATTGTAAACCATTGAAGATGAACATAGCTTCTAACACCACATGCTCCTATCATGCACATACTGACACAAGTTCCTCGATAACTCAATCATACGAAACCAGATAAGCAGTTGCCTTTTGATCGAGGTCTTCTTCATATTTAACCCTTATCGAAATGTGTTGTCCTACTCCAATTATCTTGATCCAGTGTGGTTCATTTGAGGGGTGGTAGGTCCGAGCCGTATATTGGTCCGAGTCCGTTTGTATATGTTGTTACTCCACATCGCACAAGTTTAGGTCATGGGGAGGGTGACTGGTTTAGGGACGTTCTTGCAAAATTGGGATATTTCTTTGTTGCCAATCAGGAAAAATGTCCAGATTGCAAATTGGCCCAGTTCCTTGAACAATTCTGCCAACCGGCTCTCCAGATGTTTGAGACAAGTTTTTATTCTCAATTTCTATCTACTGTTTTCTAGTGATCTTTGTATGTATGGGGGATGGCAGTGCTGATTTTTTTTTTTTTTTAGCTATGTCGTTTGAATAAAAGGGGCATATGATGAACAGTAATGAAAAGGAAAAGTTTCTTAAGCTAAACGATTTCTTCAGGTTGTCAACACTAAGGATTAGGGGTTGAGATTCATCTCTTGAAATCGCTGCTTATCCATCGGATTAGTTGACAAATCATTTCAATAATGGACAACAATAATGGATCAACTATTAAATGAATTGTTCGCTGCAGCCCTACTGAAGATATACATTGGCGGACAAATGTCGTACTGGATGAGTTAATCTAAGGAATAAGAATGTTGGGTCCGGGTTGACTATTTACTGCGTGGACTTTGAAGATCGGGGGAGCAATCCGTTATTTGATAAAAATGTATTGGTTGACAACACAAAAAGGCTGTGACCAGAATGGAGGATGGGTGTCGCCTAATTTAAGGGCTGAACGAAAGTGATAGTCAGTTTAGTCATGACTGGAGAAGGAGACCCATGCGGTGTACATTCCTCTAAAAGCGGAGATGGTGAAGAATGAAGACAAAAATGGTTTAAAGAGAAAGTATATTCTTTACTCTAGTTTGTTGACTGTGTTTTAAATGTAAACTTGTTTCTTCCTTGCTAATTTAACAGGGGTTTTTTATTAACTTATCTTGGCATTTTAACTTTCTTTCTGTGTTTTTTTTAACCTTCAAAATTAATTACCAGTCGATTTGACTAAATATAAAATGGCCTTCTACTGATTTATCAATTAACCTACCATTGATATTTTAATCTAATATTTTTTTAATGACCTGCAGTGCATACAGCAAATGTATGCATACCAACAAAGGCATTTTTTTTCTTTCTAATCCTTGGAGACAATAACACTTAACACTTCCTTAACACTTCCATGGCGTCATGGAAACTTTTTACTGCCTGCCCATCGTGGTACCACAAAAAATACCGATATTCAAATCAGTCAAACGGTGCATTCATTTTTCTTCCTCTCCTGCGTTTATTCGAATTTCAGCAGACCCGTGAATTTCAAGATGTAAGTGCCATCATCCATCCATCCATTCATTCAACCTTGTATTTGAAGGGTACTCGTCTTGGAGTGCCGTCACGTGTCCTGATTTTAACTGTCTCAGCATCAAGGATCTCCTCTGTTGTCTTACTGGCATTGCGGCGCCGTGACGGACAAGACAAACTATCCTTGCTCGGACTGTGGGACAACACCCCGTGACTCCCTGGTGGAACTAGGACGTCCTTCCACGGAGAACGGTGAACAATGGACCGTCGTGTTTTTAGTCATAGTTTGTTTAATGGATCAACTGTACAGTGTGTTTTTGTTTTCATCTCGCCGGCTGACTTTCATTGCTGGGCATGTTTGAACTGTTTGACACTTTGAACATCTTTCAACACTTTGCTATGTTTTAGCCCTTGACCACACACAGTAAGCACCAATGCACACTCAGTAACCAACAATACACACGCTCACACACTCACACCGTAACCATCAATACACACGTACAGTAACCAGCAATACAGGCACACACACAGTAACCACCAATACACATAGTCGATAACAAACAATACACACATTCAATAACCAACAATACATACACACTGTAAACATGCATTATTAACCCACAATACACACATGCAAACAATGAACAACAATGCACACGCACACAGCAACAACAATATGCTCACATGCAATTGTGTGCACACACAGAGTAACGAACAATACAGTTAACTGGAGTGTAATGTACAGTGACCTAATTTTGAAGAGTGATCTCTCAAGCACAGCATATAAAAATGTACCGAGTATTAGAGAAAAAAAAAACGCACCTTTGGTGGGAATCGAGCACTGCTTGCTTGGAGGAAACCAGACCATGATCCGCTTCTTTGGCTGAACAACATAGTAATTTCTTTCAGCTCTTGTCAGATCATTGCCTTCCTCACAAACTGTTTCTGTTCATTAAGGTTGAGGCTCATGTGCGACAGTTTGGGGTGCACGCCACGTGAATTTGTTGGTCCACGTTCATGTGCACCATGTTAGAGAATGAAGTTGACAACGTGTTTAACGTTAACGTCATACGAATGGAGGAGGTTTAATGTCTACGGATTGCCTTTCACTAAAGCATCAAGGTGAAACCCATCGCCATGAATCTTGCAATGCCGGCCTACAAAAGTGTCCATCGTGAAACGTGAGGATAAATCAGATTTGCATCCAGAGCATGTCGACCAATTATGTATCGCGGCCATTTCTTCAGCAGTGTTAAACTAGTACACCTGTATACGCTGCCTCCAGCATGTATACAGTCTTGTGCCTGCCTTGACTTCACAGCACACGCAGCGTCATGAATTCGCTTCCCCTCACTGACAAGTGATGGTGGTCTGATTTCCCTGCTCTTTTCTCTTTCCAGCTAATTATGCGGGAAATACGTTGATGGTGGGATTCGAACCACCGACTCACCGTGCCATTAAGGCATATGCGTGCTTGCTTTCCAGTGCACTGCCTAACCGACTGAGCTACTGGGCAGCTCACAAAATTCTTTTTAAAAACGTTACAAATAGTTCAGACAGGCCTATGTTTAATGTTTTCGTTCTCGGAAACGTCACCAAAATAACGATCCTGTACAAGTTCGGAACGCAAAAATGTTGACTGTTCTTAAAGTTCCTTATTTTGTGCAATGTTAAGTTTAGATGTAGTTTATACAAAATATTTGGTGAACTTCAAAATTCTGTGCAACATTATTAATATGATAATCGGGTTTAAAACGCCATTACATTTTCCTCCTTGTCTGTCCACAAGATGGAGCCTCAAATGCATGGGGCTCGATAACTGACAGTGAAAGTTGGATGGATGCACAACCAGAAATGGTGTCTCAGACATAGGATATCTTAAAATATATAGAGAGACCAAAAAAGAAAACGTTTTTAACTGGTTTTGTGCATTTCATAATGTTCAGTTTCTATTCTGGGACATTTGAGGAAATCTTTTTCCGCTTCCGCTCCTCGTAAAATTCTGTTCATTTTTGTTTTCTTCCTTGAACTGGTTCAGAGCCCTGTTTCGTTACCCCCATCAGAGAAGGCTGAAACTATAATCGGTGCTTCTATTTCTCACAACATGGGTTAAATGGAACGTGAATCTTGAAACGACAGTATTTTGAAACTGCTGCAGAGAAAGTGATGGCCTACTTGTGACACAGATTTTTGGGAAATGGTTGTTGTTTTGACTTTAATGGCTGCGAAACCGACTTGCGCATGTCATGTGGCACCTGTTAAAACAAACCTATGGAGAAACCTACTCTGTCAACGGCTCGCTGCTGTATGGCATGGCGAGCTCCATTTCGGAACGTTCTGCCTATTATTTTTATGCCGCATGTTTGGATGAACTGGGTGCTCTGAAATGTTGCTTAGCCTCGGAACCATGCAAATGTAATTGCTGTTTATATTCCTAAGTAATAACTTTACAATTATTTTCAACTATGTAACTAGGCTATCCTTTTTTTTAATGTCACTCCACTCTGAATGTAGATTAAATATGACTAAGTCGAGACCTGTGGAGTGCGGTGTGACACGCTTTCTACAAATGTCATAATCCACGCTCAAGATGACAATGTTGCCCATCCATGCGATTTGCTGCCATTGTGGCCATGGTGATGAAGCATTGACATTATATTAAAATACAAACACAACAGAATTAAAATGCAAGCGAAACGCAACCTGGTAGCTCAGTCGGGAAGACAAAGCCCGGCGCTTTGTCTTTCGATTCCGTCTGCCCAACAGCTCTGCCGCGTGTCACCTGGGGGCCTAATACGCCACATTACTGAATTTTTAAGACCTGACACAATCTAAAGATTTCCAGAAAAGCCAACGACTCTTTGTTAATAAATCTCACTGGACCCCTCACAATCATCATCTTAATCATCATAAAGCTGTATCGTGGCTTTGTAGCTCAGTTGGTAGAGCAGCCACGTTACCTTGTTCTAAATGATGGTGAATGCCCTCTGTTTCCAGTGGCTTTTAGAATGTTTCCCGGATCTTCAGAAAAAGGCGGTATTGTGGACTGTCCCCTTCTTCACCCACATTTCTTGCTCGGTCAAAAGAGAAAACGCTTAGGCATGTGCTCCAAAAATGCCGCAGAATTGTTTTTTTTCTCTGCTTCATGTTTCTGGAGATGCACCATTTGACCCGCAGCACGCTCTCTCTCTAGCCGGTTGTGTGACAGTCTCTGGTCTTGTATCACCTGTTTACAGCGCGGCCCGAGACGAGCCACTCATTTTGCATTCGCAAAGAAAAGTATTTCTCTGCATAAGCAAATTGTATGAAGTTTCTTTGCTATGTATGTACCTTACAGAGCTTAAACCTTGGCCAGATCTTAAATAGTGATGAATAAAATACAAATAGGGATGTGCGCCAACCAGAATGCAGTCATGTGGCGTGAATCCCAGGATGTGGCATTTTTATTTTTTCTGAAAAAACAAAAAACAAAAAATAATACTAACAAGAATGGATCATACACATTCCCCACATTTTAGGAACGTACTACATAAATATCTTGGTATGAAAATAAACCTTGTGATCATGAAAGGACTAGTACAGAGTAAAGATTTGGAACAAAATGTATTAATGCCGCACTATGCAACTTTTTTTTCCAAGTACTTCAGCAAGTCCTACATTCTAGATATATTTTTACTCATATCTATTTAAAAAAAAATTAAATGTATTTTCTGTGTTCAATTCTCTGTGAATTGTCTTAATACCGCTCATGTGCTCACCAAACAAGAAGTTGCAAAATGCTTTGAAATCACATTCTTAAATCCGTTCTTTCTTGTGAACAACACAGCATCAACTTTGTCTTCCGGTTTTCTTTTTTTCTTTGCCCACCTCTCATTTTATTCAGATTCCTATGCAAGCTTCAGACCGCCCTTACAGGGAAGTTTTGGACTTTTGACCATTGTAACGGCAGCTCAGTTGAGGACCAGTCTTGACACTGGAATATGTCCATAAGACCTTTGAAAGAAACTATACAGCGCCGGAAATCAAACATGGCTGCTAAGCTATGAACATGAGCAGGGAACATCCCAAATTATTTCATAAGCCAGGAAGCATCACTCATTGATAGCCGATGCGAGAGGACATCCGATGACGTCGCAGCATCGAGCCAATCACGATAATGGACTTTATCAGTTATATTTATAACCATATTCCCTGTGATTTAATTCCGCTAGTTGCTAGTGTATGACCAATAGGTTTTTTCGCCCAATACTCATTTTTAGACAGTTGGCAAATGCAGATAGCCGATATACAATCAATATACTGTTAAAAGTGTGTTTGTTGTCGTAATATTTAGCACAGATATGATTTTGTTTTGCATTGTAGTCATGCTCCTTTCTTTAACTAGTGTCATTATTCAAGACGTTTGGTACATTACATGTTGTTGAAATATATATTTCAGAAAAGTCAACCGAGAGACACACCAGTCGTAGTGGCTCCCAGTGAACCACTGGGAGCAATTTTGGTTTAGTACCTTGCCCGAGGACATTATTTCAGGCTGCTCTACCAACTGAGCTACATCCATCCATCCCTAAAATAGTTTTGACATGTTTTTATGTTCATATTGTATCACATCACAGAAAGGTGGATGTTGAAATTGGTCACCTAAGCCCTGACTGCCTCCTGTCTGTCGACTATGGTAATGACAGATGATTTGCCGTTTAACTCTGTAACCCTGGGCGCCTGTCTAAAGGCGATCTACCCCTTAATAGTCTTGGTCACAACATCAAAATATAGTGGAATGATAGTGGTGCACTGTCAACTGTAAGGTCATACGTGACATGCGTTCTAAAAGCAAATTGTATTTATTTTTTAAGCTGTTGCTTTCCTTTTTCTTAAAAGCGTTGCTTGTTTGAATACGACCAATCAGTTGATACAGGGTGGCTTGTTTGCACTATGAACATGATACCATCTCGGTGTGCTGAGATGTTCCCAGCACATTTGTCACATTTGCCTGTGTTCCATTTTCTGCGCGGAAGTTGAATGCTTCAACCAGAGGTCTGAACGATCTAAACAGTTGTTTTTTTTGCCACAACATATGATCAGTTTGATGAAACATTCAACTTACAAATGTAGTACACCGATTTACTCCCAAGTACCCCTCATTGCAGTAGGGAGTCTTTGTAAATAGTTGATTTGATTTGAAGTCAAAAAGTCAAACGTGGTAATGGGTTGCACCGTCACAACTTGAGTTGGATTTTGTTTCTGTTCTTTTAAACTAAAGAAAAGTGGAAGGGGATCCCTGAGATGAGTGAATTTCATCATTTGTGCTGTGGTTGTGTTTTAAATCTTATACTGTATGTCTGGGTAAATATAGAAAGTTAGCATGTTAACGTGAAATTCAAACAGGAATTCAGTGACAAAAAAAAAAATAAAGTTATCTTTTTCTGACCCTTTCTTTTTTCCTGTTGTATGTTTCTCAAGTTGGTGCTGTACACACATACATACATATACACAGTTTTTGTCGGCATACGTGCAACTTTTCCTTTTTATTGGCGAGGGGAGAGGACATGCCCACACCTATGAACCAAGCTGCAAGCACCTCATGTGTAGCAAGTGTGAAATGAACCAGGGGTTGCTGCATTAGAATCACACAACATATGATTGGATAAGAGAGCACATGACGTAGGCGGGTGGAGTTCCCAGCATACAACAGGAGCAGCGGGATTTGAGAACCGGAAAACACCATGACCTAAGGTCTGTGTTGGGCAACAGTTGGTTGCGATCACTGTGTATAGTCAGGCCTGGACTGGGGGGAGAAATCGGCCTGGGCATTTTTGACTTAGACCGGCCCCCATGATTAGTGGAGCACATCTGACATGAAATTGACGTAACTTATGTCTTATAAATGCACAAACACTCTGGTCAAGGGGAAAAGGTGCACACTTTTACTCTAGTTTTAAGCCCAATTCGCACTGCCATTGAATTACGTGGGGACCTGTGATAATTCACAATTACCCCCTGACGTCTGTTATTTTGTCACCGTTGCATGCCGGTTAGTTTTTTTGTCCTTTTAAGGCCGACTGCGCCGTGACGTCACGTATGCACCACCAACTGTAATCTCGCGGTAGCGAGGCAGACGCAGATTTCCACCCAGTCAACGCAGTTGGTTCAGGGCAACTGCATCCGTCTGGCTCTGACGTAAACACGAAACTGATTGGTTGATTCTTTTCAAATCGTTCAAATACGAGACAACAAACAAAACGATAATACATATAGATTTAATAATACTATACTACTACTACTTTTACTACTAATACCACGACTACTAAATATACTACTAAAACGTTTGTTATGATCAAAAACAATGACGTCCCTTGGAAAGGATATTCTGTGCATTATAAAATGCTCAATTGTATTACCCCTATGGTGTTCAATAAACATTTAATCTGTAATAGGGTCTTTGGGTATCATGTAACACGTTATATTCGATTGAAAACATCAACCACATTTTTCACAGTTGTAACTGACCTAATTTGGACAATTCCTTTCTTGGTTCAATATTGTCCCCAATACAATTATGCATTATGGAGCAAATAACATTGAACAAATTCAAGATGAATGATTGACTAATTCACATAGACAATTGAGTTGATAAAGACAATTACATTAATAAGGTAAAGCACCTCACAAACAAAAAACAATTTTCACACACAAAATATTCACACTGACACCTACTGGCCAATAGCGGTGCTGCGCAGTAGGGCTGCAGACTGCTGTCCGAGTTGATCGCTGCTTTTTGTCACCGCCCCCTGCTGACGGAGCCAACTCTCGTTGGTCAGCGAGGCGAGGCTAGGCGAGGCGGGATTTCCTACTCAAACGAGCCCAGTGTATCAGCCGCGGGAAATTTTCTCTCTCGTGCGTGTGTGTGCGTGTGTGCGCGCGTGTGTGTCTGTGTGTGTGTGCGCGCGGCGCGCTCGCTCTGGAAAAGACGGAGGAAGTACAATCATAATAATAATGATAATAATAATTTGTGGTTGCCGCGCGTTCAATCCCGGATTCGGCCCACCTCGATGAGCAGGGCTCGTCTCGGATGATTTAGCGCGGACTCGGACCCGCTTGGCGCATTCATACCAACCGGGACAACTCAGAAACGAGTTCCATCTCAGTTAAAACGAGTCGGACCCGGGACAAACATGTTGGTTTGAATACGCCCTAAGCTTCAAAGGAACCAGAATAAAAAGTGGGTCATTTTGCATGATTGGTTTTTATGTATTCACTGCTTTATGCAGCTATTCCTAATGCTGATTTAAAAGCTGTGTTGTGGTGCAAACTTTGATCCTTGAACGTGGAAGGCAGCGCCAATGCCATTTTGGCATAGGGTTGAGAAAGTTACTTATCAAATGTAATTCCTTACAATTACAGGTTACTCATTACATTTTTAAATCAATAAAGTAACCGATGTCATGCCAATGTCTTTATGAATGTCATAAGCTGAGGTCTCCTATAAAAAAGCTTCTGCTACAAGTACATTTAAAAGTTGCTATAATGGCCATTATAGCGACACCCACAGGGTGTACAAAAGTCTTGCATTCTGAATCTAAAATTGTAGGGCTTAAATGTCTTCTCAAACACATTTTCATTGCAGGTTAAAATGTACTTTACTCCAATCTTAAAAAATTGAATGTATTTATCATTTCTCTCTCCACCATTCTCCCCATCTCAATTGTGCAATTTCTCTCCCACAGCCACCTCTCTCTCCCACCCTCTCTAATAGCCTATTCTTTGGTCCTGGGTTTGGGCGTGCCGGTTATGGTGGCAACCGTAATGGCTGACGTAACCTGCTCCAGTGTTTCCATCGCCACGCCAGGAGCATACTGAGAATTTTATGGAGAACAAAGCTGGCAGTTAGCTGCGCTGCGGTGAATGTAAATGAAATAGCCCTGTAATACAGTTAGGGAGAAAAACAAATCAAGTTATCCTGAATCACTGCAGCTTCAAGGACATACTGAGAATGACTCATGTGTGCAAAAAGAGAAAAAAAAAATCGCAAACAATTTTTAAATGAGAGGCTGGCCCCGTGGCGTAGTTGTTAACAATGCGGCGATGTGTGAGGCAGACCCACACGTGTTTGTTACACGTCTCCCGGAGCGGCCGGACGAACGGGGCGAGTCGTCCGCGGACCGCGCATCTACATCTGCTCCACCATCGGCCGCGGAGCTCCCATCGCCCCCAGCTGCCGGTCGTCTCCGGTCATCAGTCCGCCTCCTTATAAGGCCACGCCCGACGCCGGAGAGACGCAGCCACATTTCCTCTGAACAGGTAACCTCGACCTGACAGAGCACGTCACTCGCCAATACCTTGACGAGATCGAATCTAACTTTATAATCCTTCGGATTTACCACTTACCTGGTCTCGTCTTTCTCCTGTGTCCAGCGTGCCCCTGGGGATCTTTCGCCCGCGCCTGATGGACTCAACTCAACTCAACAGATTTTTATATAGCGCCAAAATCACAGCCGAAGCTGCCTCAAGGCGCTTCACAAAAGTCATTACGTTTTTAGTATTAGATTCAAGGAATATAGCAGCTCTTTACCTAACTACCCCCCAACCTTGATTTCGCAGTTAAGGACCAACACGGTCTGAGTCAACTCAGAGATCTCCCGGTCAGGCTAAGGCAGCATATCTAAGGTTGGTCAAAGACCACCCGATAAGCGAAGGTATAAAAGATATCAATCCCCCTTGGCAGAGCGGACCTTATGAGCTGATGGGAGGTGAATTTGACCCTAGCAGAAGCGGCAGCATGGAAACTATTGAACTTTGTAGGCATTGTCGTACAGGAAGGTTTTAAGCATCCTTTTAAAGATTTCGAGGGAGTCTGCTTGTCTTATGGCCAAGGGAAGCCGATTCCAAAGGAGAGGTGCTTGGTGACTAAAGGCTCTGGCTCCAGTTCGATGTTTTTTAATCCTGGGAATGGCAAGTAAACCGGCTCCTCTTGACCGCAGTGTCCTGCTTGGAACATAAGGCACCAGGAGTTCCTTTAGGT
>OMKY01178285.1:0-10819 GCA_900302395.1 Bregmaceros cantori
TTTGCGCTGTATATAATATATTTGCTATATGAATGCTTTGGCAAAGCGAGAGAGACTCATTTTCCATCATCATTTTAATTCAAACAAACAAAACTGCTACAGTTTATTGTTTTCATTTCTCTTTGTGCAATATTGTAGAATGTATATTTGTTTTCTATTATATGATGCAACAAATAGATTTAAACAATGTCGTGCCAACAATAATCGTAGCACACAACAAGTAATTCAGTCATCGATACATTGGTTGCATCTCCACCAGCACTTTTTAGATTAGAGTGTTTAAATTCATACCTGGTCACCATAGAAAGTGAGATCTGAAAACCCATGCGGGTAGTCAAGGGGTTTTTGGATGTATTGAAGTTTTTTTTTTCCTCGAAATGAACTAACTAATTAAATTTTTTTTTAAAAAGTTCAAGAGACTCTACACACTACAAAATTATTGCATTTTTAGAATTAAGACTCAGGACACAGCAGTTTTAATTTGTGGAAGGAACAGCGTGTCAGGCAAGAATTTAGTGGTTCCAATGGGAAGCCGATGCATACATTACAGCCTAGGACTGTGGAAAGTTTTTTTCCCTTATTTTAAACCAGCCTTGCTTTGTCGTGTGAGTGAGGACATAGATGCATAGCCTTTATTAATGTGATTAAGAGCTGCTCCGATGAAACCGCCCCAACGCGATTACGGTGATTGATGGCGACGTAACGGGGTCCCTTTTCTGTGCGCCTCCCTTGAATTTGGGCTTAGTTGAAATGCATTAAAAAACACAGCCAGAAGTACCTACTGGCTGGTTCACAGGACCGCGGCCCTAGTTATACATCTATTTATAAAGAGTTTCTCCTCGGTCGCCCTCCATCCCCGTAGGTTTATAACTTAAGAGTTCTGAAGCTGTTGCCGATAGCAGGTGCTACAAATAACTCCAGAGTAGTGGGTTATACAAAGTTATAGCTCCCAAATGACACATAGTGTTATGAGCACACAGTAGTAAAATGCCAATTTGGCAAGATGGCAAAGCTGAATAAATACCAACAGGCAACAAACACATTGCAACTTCGATCAGAGCAGATAATTCTATTTGTGTCCATAACCACTCGGCCAACGCGGACCCCAAGTCGTGACTTTCTGTTCCCTCACTGATCACCTCAAAATGTTACGAGTTTGAGACCAGCAGTACATCCAGCAGAGCAAGTAGGATTACATGTAGAGCTGCACGATTTTGGAAAATGAAAATCGTCGATTAACCCGTCCCAATTACGATTTTAGACACACACACACACACACACACACACTTCCCCTTGCCGGCAGGGGGCATTGTGCTCTACCCTCGGTTGTAGACGTGCAGACACAGTTAAACTACTCATTTACAAACGGATTTAAATATATTATAGTACAAAATGTAAAACAAGCATTCGTTAAAAGATAAATGGATAAGTTCACATCACAGATCAGCATTTGTTTCTTCTTAAAATAGATGAATGCAGTGCAACATTGTAGGTGTATTGTGAGTGCAACTTTTAACGTTCGCTAGCGAATTCCTCGCCGCGGGCGGCATGGGGGAAATCGCAGACCGCACCGTTTAAACTCCCTGCCCTGAAATAAAATACAGGGTTAAACTCGTACGGCTCCATTCTTCAGCTGGTCCATATATCGGCGTTGCGGACCATAGCAGCACATCCCAAGGCAACACGGTGCCTCGAGTAATGTTATGAAGACGTGGCAAATCGTTTGAAATATTTTGGCTCGAGGCCTTCAGCGTTTTTAAATCCGGAGCGGTGTCTATCGCGATGTGGAAATGCCTGTAAATATCCGTTTTGTAGCGACAGACCGCGGAAAGTTGGGACAGTGACCCAGCCATCTTTAGCAACAACACACTGTTCCGCTGGAGGTCCGTTTTCTAGGTGTTGGAAAATATTCGTTGTGCTATTTGTTTAGTAGTTGCAAAGCCGAACCAATTCCACACGTTAGATTTAAAGTAAAGCCTGCAGCCGTGCAGCGACGCGCCTCTCCAGCGAGGGAACTTGTGTGTATGAAGAAGGGGGGCGTGTCCGAGGGGAAAACACGAGGCGCTACCGTAAATACGCTGGGTAATGGTAAAATCGATTTGACTCCATTTCCCATCGTCCGAACAAATAAATCAGATTTCGATTTCAGATCGATTTATCGTGCAGCTCTAATTACATGTAATATATTATTTAAATTGAAAGGCGTGGGAGGAGGTGCGATCACTAACCTTATTAACTTTCAAAATTCCCTTCCTCACAGCGGCAGCAAATTCGTTATGTTTCATAGTCTTTGAAAATTCTCAAATTCAAAAATGTCAAAGAAGAGATTATCTGGTACGTTCACTAGAAATTAAAAAAGCAAATTTTGCTTGCTTTTAAGACTGCAGTTTATTTACCGTTAACTTACAATACACGGCGCCTTCGGTGGAATTGCCGTTAAGACTGCTACACACATGAAGCCAGTGAAGCAGAAACATCCATGCATGGATAATTACTCTGCCTCTGTTGAGATTAGTTCACAGCAGGCATTCACTTGTTTTCACATTGACTCATTGGCGCCTCCATCTGCCATCAAGCCACATCCGTGACAAGGCATGTTGGCTTCGTCGCCATAACACACACACACAGTATGCACATGCCACTTAAAGTTTCATGTTTGGTTCCATATTTACATAGCTTGTTTACAATCAACATTAATTGCACATGGGGCATCTGCAAGATGAGATGATATGTTGTGACAATATTTGAAGTAACTTGCCACAGTGATATGGTGCAGTGATGAAACGTTGGCTGTAGTATTATGTCAAACGATGGATGCAAAAGCAGTCCCCACATCCTCCTGTTTATTGCCTTGATATGCAGAATACCTAAGGATGTCAATGATCAACAGAGAATCAATTAAGCACCACTAACGTTTAAGGGATTAATTTATCATTAAGCAATTAAAAATGTCTGCTACAATTAGGGGTGCAGCGATTTTCGATAGTGATTTTTGGCCGTCAGGATTTGACGTCGCACTACATATTTTTGATTAATCGTGACATCAACAATAAAAAAAAAAATCATGCCCTCTTTCTCACCGGCATGACGCCATTACGCAGAAACCGAGAGCTAGCGTGGCTTAGCCAATTGCGCTCTGTAACGTCATTGGGGGCCCGCGTAATACAGCCAATCCTCTGCTGCAACGGCATCACCATGACAGTGTTCTCAGAATGAACCGTGTCCGACTGTCATTGATGGGATGCGGGATAGGCGCCTATTTAAACCCGCGGTATGGAGCAGTAGGGAGCATCCCCGGTCGCTATTTTAATACCGCTGTATGGTGCAGTATGAGTCATGAGTGGAGATTGGAATGTAGCGCAGTAACCAGAGATCTATAGATCGGCGAGCATCATACATTCCTACGTTCAAAGTATAAAAGTCTTAATTTCCACAGGTAGAGAAAAAGTGCCACTAATCACACATTTGATATTTCAACTAGGAAAACACTTGTTACATGGAATGAATTTAAGTTAAAAGGCGAGATTTAAATTGTAATAAATAAAACATTTTTGCATAGAAATAAATATTTGAAGGGTAGAAAATCCCCCACCAAATTATGTTAGCCCCAAAACATGACTATTACAAACAAAAGAAATTAGTAAAATACATAATTTATTATTAAGACAGGGGGTGGGGTGTATTTGTGAGGTTTATTAAAAAATATTAATAAAAAGACCTTTGAAATGAAAGAAATTGCACGCACTAGACCATCAAGGAAGTTGCTTGTTGTGATGTTCACAGACTACCCACCCTCCCAGCGGTGATGCTAGGCTTTGTGAGTGCGCAGTGGAGCCCTGGGTGACACCGTGGACCATAGACTGTATATAAATATGGACGTCACATTTTGGGGTGTCCCTCCCTCACTTACCGTAGAGCTCTCTTTACCTCTCCTTGTCTCCGGATATACGGGTACTTTCAGCAATGGCACCGCGTGGTCGGAGGCTTCAACCCGGCTAGCATGAAAGCAATAGGATGACGTCACGCACGCTGCGTCTACTTATATACAGTCTATGCCGTGGACCCACTGCATAGAGCAGAGCCTTTTGCAGCCAGCCAAGGAGGACCTCACTTATGCAGAGTGTCCACTGTGCTGCTTCTGAGGCAGACTATGTGGGAGTCTGCAGCAGACAGTCTGCCGCAGATGGGAGGACTTCAAAATACCCAGATTAGTCAAAGCACTCACAAAATGGTCGGACTACGGTTTTAAATGGCCCGACTCCGCACCCAAGGTAAACATGATTTTTTTTTTTACATCACCTCTCATTAAAGACTGGAAATCATGCCGATCAAATCCCAAAACCCTCTGCTCCTACTGACCTGGGTGACCAGAGGCTCGAGCAGCCGCTCCACAGCCAGTGTGCGGATCTCCAGGCTTTTGGGGTCCCATTTAAACTTGATGTTGGCCGTGTCGATGGCTGTCATCTTGTCTTGTTTTCAATGGTCCTACAAGGGAACAAAACAAAATGACTGAATTTTAGAAGAAGGTCACACACAATTACAAAGTAGCCGTTTAAAAAGGTATAAACATTGAATGGATACAATTAAACTGGTAGAAGCAGAATCAGCTTTTATTTATTTACACACCAAAAAAAAAACAATTCAATTCCCAACATGTAGACTACATGTAGACAACCTCATGAAATGAGTTTTGCTGGGGCAGAATTATTGTTGGAGAGAACGCTTCAAACATTTTTATCGATAATTTCAGTAAGAGTAATAGCCCAAAATTATAAACATAACGTGCACCAACATAACGTGCAATCATGCAAATACAGCAAGTTTGCATTCTGCGATTCTTTTTCCTTGAAAAGGAGATGCAATTTGATAAATTGATAATTTGAAAAAAAAGATATCTATGCAATATGGAGTTACTCGCCATATTGCAATATAATTGCAAAATGTAGAGAGCAGACACAGTAAATATGGTAGTATCCGAAGAATAACAGATGAGAAATCTCAAGTATTTTTAGTGGAGTATTCACAATTAAAATAAAATAATAATTTCAGCATTAATTACATCAACATTCTCGCACCTCAGAATATGAAATCAGGAGCTGTTGAAACAAATGCTTAAGAACATTACTTCATGGGCTAATTAAAATAATGTGCTTCATTCTCTGACAGGTTTTGGAGAAACCGCTCTTATTACATTTTCTAATTACAAAATGTATATATTTAATACCTTTTCACGCTTCATTACAATAAGTCGCTTGTGTAAATGTCACTTCTAATTACCGGAATTGTTATTTCATTCTTTAGGCATGATTTGCCTTCTTCCAGGGCAGTGTGCAACCTTTTAGCAGCTGAAAAAAAGGCGACATTGGCCTGAGCATTGTAAAGATTTATGGTTAATCTGCAAGGGCTCAGTGTTGCAAACGCACAAGATTCACAACAACCACAAGCAACAGTCCATCAGAATCTTTTGAAATTATGAATCTGGATCGAATGCCGTGACCAGTGTTGCCAGATTGGACGATTTTCCGCCCGCAGGATTTAGCGCCTCTAGGCGCTTTTCGATCTGGAAATTGTCAAACAGATCCGGCAACCCTGGCCGTGACGGGGATCGTTCTGTTCAATACCATGCCAAAGTGCCAGCAGTGGAGACAGAAAAATAAATTGGTGCGTTAGCAACATTAACCTGCTCACAAGCAACACTAACAGTGCGTTGAACACTCCATAGCTCTCGCGGGTGTTGATTTTCGACTGCATGTCCAATGACAAGAGTACAGATCGATCAAATCGGTCACCAAATGTGATCTTCCAGAATGCTCAGCATGGCCTCAAGAGAGGAGAGGGTCAATCCTTTGATGCCAAGGGCAATAGCACAAGCTCCTTGAGATATGATAATCTCCCACCTGGCAATTTGAAACCAAATTGCTGCCACTGCAACGAAGAAAATCTCATGTCATTACCACCCCCACCCCTCTCTCCCAAGGAATTGACAACCGATCTAGAAATCCCAAGTTAATTGAGGGCGCCGTTATTTACCTTTTAAAGAGCAAGTGTGAGCATGCCCATCCATTTGTGAGATCAATAACAGAATGACACGCAATCACAGTAAAGTGTGAAAAACGAAAATGATATTAGTATAGATACAGCTCAATTGCATTTCAGCTCAATAATGCAATTTTACATCCAAAATTCAAACAGTGCATAATCAGCAATTACAATGTAATTCTCCCCATTCTCTTCTGTTCAACAGTCTGGGGTGTGAGAAGATACAGATAAACATCAATATCTTAATTAGCAATGTGATACGGATGGCAAATAAAACTTTGGTATCCCCATTCATATATATTGTTTAAATATATATAAATAAATGGGCTGCATGGTTTTGGCCAAAAATAGAAATTGCAGTTTTTCCACCATGGCAAATTGTGGTTTTGAGTGCTACAGTTTAAATGATTTTCCATTGCATTACAAAAAATGCAGACGTATTGCAATACACATAAATGCAATGCAAGTATTTTATTAACAGGATATTTTAAAAAGGCATGTAGCAGTGCCATCAAGTTGATTAACATCTTTGAGGATGTGAGGTCAAATATATTTAAAAAGAAAATTATCACAGCTAAGGGTTGGTTTGAAAAAAAAGACATTGTACCAATGCACCCAATAGGCTGACACTTATGAATACTTTGTAAGCATAGGCTTTGTAAAATTATTAAAATGCAAATGCTCAATGATTTGAAAGAAAAGTAAATTAATAACTTGTTTATAGAAATAGTCTCCTCTCAATATACCTTTTCCCAGACTTCTCTTGCTTAAACATTAAGGGGGTAGAATAACATTGTAATTCTTAACGTGACATATTAACATTAACAATTATAGCTAGGACTGCAACTAACAATTACTTTGATCATCAATTAATCGGCCATTTGTACTGACGATTAATCGGTTCACTTTTTGTTTAAAATGTGATCAATTAGTAACATGAACCATTAATTATTAATGTTATTAATTAAACGCTGTGCCGCTATCTTCACTTATTGGTAGCATTTCCAAGAGCCTACTGTTCTATGTGAACTTATTTTATTTTGAGTTTTCACCCAGGTTAAAAACAGTGTTCAGTATCCAGGAGAATTGGCGGGCCTTGAGTATTCAACACGTTTGAGCGAAGAAAGGAGCAAAGGACCAAACAAGGAAACGATTAATCGCTGCCGATTAATCGATTACCAAATTAGTTGGCAATTATTTCAATAATAGATTAATCGGTTGCAGCTCTAACTATAGCAACAGTGGTTTTTCGGTGAATGTTTAGTGGATCTGTATTCTTTCTTTAGAACATAGCGCGTTATCTGTGCGTAGCGGAGTCTGCCACGTCCGTCTCCTTTGTGTGAACCTATTAGCAGGCATCAACATACTGTAGGAAGTGCATGCTCTGACCGCATGGCCGCGTCCGGTGTGAAATAGTCATGATCTCTACATGATAGACGCTGCCTTCCTCGGCTGCGCTCAAGGTGAAGTTGAATGCTTCAATGTTCGCCTGCATGCGTCGTGAAAATGGTGACAGATTTGCTTGCAGCAAAGAAGGCAAAGTAAATGTATGTTATCAAACAATAATTTGATAACAATTAGCGTGTGTGGGGGGACGCAGTGGCCAAGCGGGTAGAGAGCACGACTCCAAGACTATAGGCCGAACAGTGCCGCAAGTTCAAATTCCCTGTCCGGCTTTTCTGCAATGTGCAACTCTCATGCACATATGCCCCAGTTCCCGGTTTAATTCTGTCACAATCTCTCTCGATAAAAGCAAAATGACGCCTGTGGCCAAAAAATAAGTTAAAAAAACAAGCCTGGGGTTGTGCACAATGTTAAATGTAAAAAAAAAAAAAATGGCGGAAAAAAAAAGAACACGGCTTGCGTTTTCACAACCACGAGGGGGCGCACTGTGGGTTATCCAGTATTGAGGTTTATCGTTGAGCCTTAATAGAGAGTAGAGCTTCAAACGATTAATCGATGATAATCGATTACCAAATTCGTTGCCGACGAATTTGGTAATCGATTAGTCGGGTGCGATTAATCGTTAGGTGTCCGCGTCCCGGTTAGAGTTGGATTCTCCCACAAGCTCCGCTCTTCCACCCCTTCAAACAGTGATGAAGTGGTTCAACCCACCACCTGAAGACTTCACCCCCACCTTCCTTCCGCCCCTCTCGCTCGGCGTCTACAACTCGTCGTGCTTGTTCCCGCGGTCTCGCCTGCGGATCAAGGTTCTGCACACTCTGGGCTCTTACAGTCTTCTTGTTAATTGCCGCTCTCTTTCACTCAAGATTCTTGGCCCAACACTTGAGGACTTGGTTATGTCTCCAAGTGTATCTCCCTTGAGTGAGGCTGGTTTTACAGCCAACCAGTATGTGCTTGAGCGTTGCTGGGGTTGTACACAGGGAGCAAGAAGGATTCTTTCCAAGCCACAGCTGCAGATTTGTGGGAGAGAGTAGGTCATTATACGTGGCTCAGATTATGAAACTCAGGCGGTTGAACTCCAAACCAGCCGAGTTTCTTTCTCTCAACTCCCTTCCACCTCATCCAGCGGCCCTGTTTTGCTTGTGCCACAGCTTCGGAGCGTCTGCCTGCTTCCTCCTGGCAGCATACCTCCTCCACCACCAAGGTGCGACATTCCGCTGTTGTTGCCTTCCACCAGAGAGGTGTTGTGGTTCCAAGGCCAAACCCTGCTCTTCCTGGTTGGACATGGCCCACTACGTCCCGGTGCAGGATGGCAGACTTGGGCTGCATTACTACTGTGTTGGGGGTCCACTTTCTCCCAATTGCTAGAGTAAGCTCTGCACCGCTCACCAAAGGGCCGCGGGGGTCAGCAAGGGACATGTCCAGCCTCACTTTTGCACACTTAAAATCCTCCACCAGACTGGAGATGGGCAATAACACGGTTCCTTTGCAATACAGGCCGACATTGCTGACACATTTCCCCATTTCCTCATGTATGTATTTACAGGCCTCTCCAACCGATTGGCATGGCTGATTGAGACCTCATACATGCTTAGTGGCCACAGCAGCCTGGGTAGCAGCCAACACCACAGCTTCAGCTTCCCTGGCAATGCAGTGTTGTTGATTTGCTTTAGGCCATTAGCTATTGTAGAAGTTGCTGAAAATAAAATCAAAAATGGTGCTCGTAGAGTCTCTGCCGTAGTGCTCTGGAGGACAAGGATACAATCTGTAGCCACTTCAGGGGTTACGTAGCGTTATTTTCACTGGTCTCATCATGGCCCCCTGTTGGTTTAAATTGATGATAGTAAAGAAGTAAATACACAAAAGTGGTCAGACACAGCCAGGACCCTGACCGAGGGCACATCCATGGACAGGCCATATGTACTCACTAGATCCATTGTGTGCCCGGCATTGGTTGGCTGTGTGATGTGTTGCTCAAAATATTTTAAAAATTCTCTGGAGACTTGAGTCTGAGCAAGAATCAAGGTGCAGATTGAGATCAGCAGTTTTAAAGATTCTATCATAATTTTTTATGAGTTATTGTGAGCTGCTCAGAGAATTCAGCAATGAAAGTGGTGGCGCGTTTGGAGGGGTCTGTTGACTGTTATAAACAGTATGGGTGGACTGCTAAAAACAAAGGTGTGATATTCAAATGATGAATATTTGTTTAAAAATTCCTCATTTGCAGAGAGGTTGCTTTTTGTGATTGAGGCAGTTCCACCCCCACTTTTGAGCTAAAATTTGGTGGGGATGCCTCGATGAGAACAGTGCTTGCCTCAGCACCAAGCCATGTCTCTGAAAGAAGCATACAATCTAAAAGGTAAAATCTAAGGTTATCCAAGATCACATTGTTAATGATAAAATATTTGTTTACAAGAGAGCACACATTCAGCTACTTTGATGTTTGTATGTCGTGCATTTTCACTTCATGCTGCAAGGCTATGTTAACAACACTCTTCGGTCTAAGGGTCTTTTGTCATGTCTGTCTGTGAGTGATAATAGTGGGGATATGATGAGTGATTTGTGGTTCTGAATCAACCGATCACTCCCATAGTACTGGTAGCCAAGTTTGAGTTGCTGCGCAGACCTCACTGGTCAATCAGGCATTGAAAGTTGTTGAAATATCGGCACCAATGCTTTGTTACTACTGTTGAATCCATCGTTTCCAAGATCTTATAGCTCTTGCTGCATTAGGGAGGTCCCAACCTATGTGCGTTGAGGTTCATGTTTGGTGAAGCACTGACTACCAGAGTCAGATTTACAATTATCTTAACCCAAAAAGGTTAACTTTTTACTGGTTTTTCGTATCTGGTTATATCATCAGCATCCTTCACACACATGCCAGCACATCAACACACACAGTATGTATTAAATATTGTAGAAGATAAGAAAAAAACTAGGGATGCACCGATACCGTTTTTTTGAAAACCGATACGAGTACGAGTACTTTAATTTCAATACTCACCGATACCGAGTACTACCGATACCGATACCACTCCCAAAAAAAAAAATGGTTAAAATTTCTTCTACGAGAGGTCTGGCTGTATGTGCAAGCCATGCACACAGCGTGAAGGGTTTGTGAGTGATGGCACTTTCACCACTCTCTATTTTGGATCAAATTGTTCAACGTATATAAATTATTAAAGTAATTTCAAATCAGTAAATACCCATCCATCTATCTCAGTGGGTTTTATTAAAATTAGTAATGCTATGCTTTATTTAAGAAATTGGTGCATTATTAATGTGATTTGGAAATATTTGCCATTGTTTTTGCACCCCAATCCTCGAAAATAAGTGTGACGATTCGTTTCTGAATAACACATCACGTCCTGGGATG
>OMKY01178356.1:0-24215 GCA_900302395.1 Bregmaceros cantori
GACTTGACCAGTGTCCACTCAATGGCCAGCAGAGCTAGGCTCTACACCTGCAGCTCCAATCATTGTCATTAAAGACAATAGTGAGGCTGTCCAACTCCATGTCTTTCGGGAACAGCAAGAAATTACACAGCTTTCCCCTGTTGTCCTGCAAGTCCTGGTTTGAATATAGGACTTGAGGTTCAGACCTCAGTCTCCCTGAATCAAAGGACTGACCATAACTTTTCAGTACACTCTGAAATGCCTCCTCTGGAAACACTTCTCTCATCATCAATTTCAAAGTGTGTTTGTGTAACTAAGTTAGAGTAACTATGTGAATTTGATTTTTTTTAATCCCTTTACCCAAAGCAATAATCAGACTAAAGTTACTACTACACAAAAAACATTGGGTACTTTGTTTCGTACCACTCCTCATTTACCTTAAATTTATTTTATTTCAATGTGATTCAATAATTTTATACAATTTCTGTACTCTGCATACGTGACATGAAGTTTAAAACCTGCTTTCAATTTCCTCAGTAAAAGTAAAATGTGTTTTGGCACTATGCAGCTTGTCCTGGCATCCTTAAAGAAACTAAGTTAAAAGGAACGAGTTTAAACTGTAACAGCAGTGGAAATAAAAGATTAACCACCACAAACTAACTTGGTTCTAGGGACAAATAGAATAACACTCGCAATTTTAGCAATAGCATGGAATGGGAAAGACGAGAAAGAGCGAATGAATGAAAGTCCGAGAAGGAATTTCTGACAAGGAAGGAAAAGGAACGTGACCACCAAGCGATTCAAGGCGACCAACTCGCGAGGAATAACACGATGGAAGGACAAACTATATCGTGAGGATTGAGCCTCGACTCCCGTGAGGCAAACGATATGTGATCAAAACATGAGTTTGTGCAACAACCGCACGACGGGTGCGTCTCTGGTGTGTGGACAGCTGGACTGCTGCAGACTTCAGACACTGTGATTCGCTCAAATCGCTATCAATCAAACGGGATTTGCGTCCACCCGCCACGAAGTCACGCCCATTCCCTATTTCCCCATGTAAGTCAATGCCAGAAGCTGCCGGAGTCCCGGCGTCCGGGTGAGAACAAAATTCAACATGTAAACCAATCGCTGTGCAGTTTCAACGTGTCTCTTTTACGGTCAGCGTACCAGTTCATGATTTCTTGTTGAAGCCCCATTGACATAGCGCAGTCCGGGGGCATGACAATGCAGATCATTTATGCATTTCACCGTATAAGTTCAGCTGAGCTGGTTACAACCCACTCCTCCAGCGCTGACAAAGAGTGCAACGGAGAGAATGAAAAGAAACGGGAATAAAGTTGTATCAGTTAGTGATAAAAAATGATTATGAAGAAAAATGTAGCACATTGTAGCATATTTAGTCAATGACATGTACACACAACAAACAGTAAATTTGACCATTTATTTTTCTGACATGTTAGGGGAAGCTGGGCTTCCCCTGCAGTCTTAAAGCAATCACCCCTGATACATACATACATACATACCTACACATGCATACACACGTCCTCGAGAATCAAACAAACTTTTTTTTTTACGGTTAAGTACGGTGTTGAAGGCGCATTTTCAAAATCAACGATCCTGTCTCTGGTTTGCGCACACACGCAGGCCACCACCCTGTGTGCTGTTCACACACACCGCGGCGCTGTGAGAGTGTGAATCAAGAATTTAAAGTCAGTGTTCAAAAATAGAGACAGCCCACTGCTCTGTACAGAATATAAAAAATAACATGTGCAGAACTGCAACTGATCGAAGATAATCAATGATATAATTAGTTGCCAATTTGATAATCTATTAATTGATAGATGATTCGTTGTAAGGTGGAGTGGAAATAAACACACATCAAAAGGTTGGCAATATTACGTAATAAGAGTTCAGGTTGATGATTGTTGGGATTTTACAAGAACACAGAGCTTAATCAAAATGGCTAATTTCATTAAGGCTCATAATAATCGCTAGTTGCAGCCCTAAATGTGTGTGAACGTGGTATTGAAAGTTGTACCTTACCATTACCTTCTTCCTGTAGGCTGTAGGTGGAGCATAGCGTCATCATACTCTGCCATCCAATTCCGTTTTGGGCAATTTCCTTCAGCTGAGCCCATGATGTTTAGAATGTTTTTGCCTCACTCTCTCTTTCCATTTACCCTGTGGAATCCATTCCAGTCCTTGTCTAGTGAAGTTATCGTTGGGTTTTCTGAAGGTCTGTCCGATCCACCTCCACTTTCTCTTCCTCACAAGTTGTCTGATGCAGCTTTGGTTGGTTCTCTCTAAAACTCTGGAACTCAAAGGTGTTATGATACGTACAGAGATAGAGTGAAGAAATTAAGGACTCAGCCAAGACAACTATAAAAGGTTGGATGACTTGATGGCGACCCTCGCCGTCATCCGTATACTGTAACACAGGTAATCAAACACAGAACATTTGTAGCACACAGAGTGCAAAGGAAAGTAATAGTAATTGCGCGCAGGCAATATGAGTCTCTATACACGATGAATCATTGTCCGTGACGAGCTCGATACAAAGGGCAAATATTAGTCTCTAACCAACGATCAGACAAGGAGTCATTGTTCGTGGCGAGCTTGTAGTAGAAGAAGTAGAATACTCATCTCTGGGGTCTGGTTCGGGACCAGTGAGCCGAGTCCAGAGGCGGAAGCGGAGTTGAGGAATTCTGTAGCAGTGAAGAGGAAGCTCCGGTTAACCAAGGCGACTGCTATGCATGGAGGAGTCTGCTCTAACTATTCTGAGGGCTGTAGAGTAGTGTAGAGAGAGGGATCTAACTATACAATATCATAAACTGCTCCCTCGGTTCTCAACGAGAGAAGATCAGGACGTCGCGTTGACTCAGTGCCCGAAGCCTGCTTATGAAGGGGAGAGCAGCCTATCATGGAGCCGCTCCGGAGTTGAGTGCGACGTGCCGCAGCTGTGTTCGTGCGATCCACGAACGAACCCGGCGCCTGGGTGCCGCTCCCGGCTGTTACGCGGCTGCGTTCTGACGTATTTTTAAACTTGTCTATTTAATGGGACAGCACACACCTATCGCAAGGATGGTGGTAACTAGCTCTGTGTTTGAATAATCTGCGCAACCCATTGCATTTACTCATTTTTGACAGACTTACCAGTGAATGCAGCCATCCCATTGGTCCAGAAGAACATGTGACCACATCGAGTGAGTAACTTCAAGTGGTATTTTCAAAATATCAGCCCCCTGTTTGTGAGGCTGATATTGTTAAATCAGATACTTCTAACATATTTTTTGCCGTTATGTAAAGTTCGAATCCCAAAAACGATTCGCTTATTTTGTTAGGGTTAGGATTAAGGTTAGGGTTATGTTAAAGTGAGGATTATGTTTAAGGTTAGGGTTAAGTTTAGGGTATGGTTAGGGTTGGGTTAAGGTTAGGTTAGGGGTATGTAGTAGTCCCTTCCCCCTCTCGTTTGTGTCTACCCTGGTGTCCGCTAAGGTAGGATCCGAGTTCCCTAATGTATAAACAGAGGCCACTATACATTGTCATTTTGTTTTTACTTGGTTTGGTTAGACAAGCTATGTAACTTCAAGAAGTTAATTGGTCATTTTCAGGGTTGGGAGGGATTACTTTTGGATTACTTTTGAGAAATGTATTATTTCTAACAAATAATGTATTATACATTGCAGGCGTTCAACACATAATATAGGTAGAAATAAATAATACATAAATTAAGAACAGAACAGAACATTTGAACCAATAACTTCATGTGTTCCAAATGTTTTAATTTGTTACATTGACGGTGGTTTCATTATGTGTTGAACACCTGCAATGTATAGTAAATTATTTGTTAGAAGTACAAAAATTCTCAAAAGTAATCCAAAAGTAGTAAAATATGCCATAATGTCATGTAGAGTCGTAAGTTTGCTTCATCTTCAGAAAATGGACCGAATGGGCCGCAAAAATAAATGATCTCGTCGAAATCTGAAACACGTTTTAACCATATCGCCGAACTCAACAGTACAGACAAAAAAAAAAATAACAGACAACATGACTAGAGAGAGGAGAGTGCTGACTCTCTGGACTGGATTGGCTTTATTACAGATAAACATAGATCGAGCCCAGAATACAAAGTAGGAAACAGTCTGTGTCTGAAAACACTCCCTACTTCTTATATAGTGCACTCAACAGCAATGGCCGAGATTTCAAGAAGTCCAAAAAGTCGGAGCCATTTTATTATATCATATATCATTATACAAATGTATAATTATAATATTCACCAATCATAACAAGAAGTCAAAATTACTTACATTTATAACTATTTGCTGTGGTCAATCACTATTGACTCATACTTTGTCATTTTTTGTAATTTAGTTCATTTTGAAAACGTCTCGCAATGCATTAGGGGTTATATTGCTTTGATCTACATTGAGCTACATCGTTGCTCATTATTTTTCGCGGTACATTGTGGGATACTTTAGGTGCAGTATATCTGGTACATGGAGTATTTTGACACCCCTACAAAATGGCGTGCGCCCCATATAGCGCACTATATAGGGAATAGGGAGAGATTTCAGACACGGCCTTTGTTAAAGTAGAGGATGAGCCATCAAACAGTGATATTTTGATAACGTGTGAGAGTGTCGGCTGTCCCTCCAGGATCCCTGTGTCTGCAGCAGAATCGCTTTTACACGAACCCACACCCACATCACATGGCTTCTACATTACTCATCGCACCATTTCAATAATTTTTCTGGATTGAAAAGTGTTATCACCCAAAGGAAAAATGTACCCATCTTGAAAGATTTTAAGCTTTAATGAAATTAAATGTATGTGCTTCATCTTAAAACAAAACAAACTATTGTGAAAAACAAGCTAAAGACATCTGTGGCCGCGTCCACCCAGACAAGAAAATTTGACCAAATAAAAATGTGTCCATCTTGTAAGTGTTGCTCTCCAAATGTCATGACAAATCTATCGGTCCGTCCAAAAGTTATCACGTTAACACTTAACACAACAGATATTAGATCTCTTTCTAAAAGTAATGATATGTAATCTTCCTTTAATGCAACGACTGCCCTACCAACTGAGCTACAGACCCCCCTCCACTCCATCCCCGAGCACCCCCTCTTCATTTTTAATGAGAAACTTGTAACTGTAAGGGATTTCTTTTTCAAATAAAGTAACTTGCCCAACACTGCCCACAAGCATTGGAGAGGTATGTTCTCCCAGAAGGCTTTCCACACACATCTACACACACACGCACAAGCACGAACACTCTCCCCAATCACTCGTATGCAGGAATTCACCCGTTCACAGTATATTATATAGCTGGGTTGGTTAACGAACAGTGCAGATTACTATAGACAGACCCAGCATAAATAATTGAACATATGCATCTGTTTATATGTGAGTGGTTTGCACGTATTCAAACCCACGCACACCCAGAAAGTCACACTGACAGACACACACAGACACAAACAGAAACACACACAGACAAACACACACTCTATTTGCTTAGCTATTGTTAGTCCGAGAGACTATGCAGATTCATTTAAAGTATTGTTTTTCACAGAACAGACTGGGCTTGTATAATAAGAAAGTATAAATATGTTAATACCAGGGTGTTTTGAATGTCTTGCACAATATAAATGATTGAATGTACTTCTTGGTTAATGGTATGGTTAATTCATGTGGAAAGCCTTAGTGGGCTTCATACGTGTATGTGTGTGTGATGCGGATGTGAGGTTGAAAAATGCATTGTTGTGATGAGGGGGTGATTTTTTATTTTTTTATTTTTTTCAGATATTCTGCATGTTCGTCAGGGGTGCATGTATTCGCAAGGTCAAAATTAAGTTACCGTTTTCTTACCGGCGGCTTTTAAGAGTGTGGGTGGACAACGACATTACTCTAAAAGTCTTACTGAGGTCGTGCAACATGCAAAATCTAAAAATATTGTATCTACCAGTTTAAACTCATTGATTTGAAAGCAATAAGCATGGAAATGAACCCTAACTAGCTTTTCCGACTAATCCTATCGAAATAAAGATGCAAAAACGCAGGTGACGGCAGGAAAAAAATAATCTTAAAGTAATGGAATACAAGGGGGTAGTTATGGTGCATGCCACCCAGATTCGTGGTCGAGTAGTGCCTCGGGTTCTCATCCCCTCTCTGGCTTTTCTGCATTGTCTCTCCCCGACTCATCCCAGTTTCTGAGCTAATCCTATCACTATCTCTCTCAATAAAGAATATAAAAATTAAAAAAGTAAAAAAAAAAAGTAGTACAATCACCTTTCATTACTTTTAAAATTGGGTACTGTATTACAGTGATTGTAACTGCAATGTATTTCTTTTAAAAAGTAACCTTCCCAATCCTGACTATAACAACATTACTGAGGACAACAGTCTGCCAATGAGTCCACCACACCATGCCAGAATCAAGCAGCCAGGAACTACAGTAGCCAGTGTGTGTGTGTGGGCTTGGACCATATGGTGAGTGGACGTATGGAACCTGCTCCACACTGGAGCCAACAATGCAGGATGGATGTCAAGCTTTCTCACCGTCAAAATGTGCCCTCGGGGCTTGGCATCTCTCTCCCTCTCTCTCTCCTTTGGACTCTTGCTCCCTCTCTCTCCCAGCACAGTTCTCAACTCTTCTCAAATTGCAGTGCAAACGCCAAAGAAATTATCTTCCACAAAGATTTGTCTCACTCTGTCTTTTTCGCTATATCTCAAATGGTGCACTTGTTCAAGATCAAGAAGTTTTCTGTCTTTTTCTCTCACCTATAGTCTCTCTCTCTCTTATTAATTAAGTTTGGCGTACATGCAAAGTTGGTAATGCATTTCCACAATTTGCCGAAGCATCATTTCTGGTAAATGCAAAATTGTAATATTTGACACAGTACTAAACCATGGCAGCCCACTAAAAAGTCAATTAACTGAAATTCTCTCTCTCTCTCTCGCTCTCTCTCTCTCTCCCTACACCTTTCTCACTGTGTCTTCTAAACTTGCAATGTACGCGCCAAAGAAATGACCTTCCACAAAGGTTTGTCTTACTCACTCTCTTTTTCGCAGTGTCTCAAATGGTGCAATTGTTCAAGTTCAAGAAGTTTATTACATCTCTCTCGCTCTCTTTCTATCTCTCCTTTGGTCTCTTGCTCTCGCTGCACACCTTTCTCACTTTGTCCTTTCTCAAATTGCAATGCACGCACAGAAGAAATTACCTTCCACAAATACACTTTCACTGTCTCTCAAATGGCGCACTTGTTCAAGTTCAAGAAGTTAATGCCATTTCAACAAGTTGAAGCATTGGGGCAATGTGCCGAAGCGCTATTGCTGGTAAATGCAAAATTGTTGAGAAATTGGAAGGTAGTTTGCTCAGCGGCGTCGGCAAGGTGTGGACGCCGGCTCCCCCCTGGGCTCGGCTTTGTGCCATGCAAGTGACATGCCTGACACCTCGAACGTAAACATTCACCCCAAAAAAAACGAGGATTATTATTTTTTAATAAGGATTATTATTATGTGAGGAAGTTTAGGTTGGCTTCACATTCGCCGGCGCCGTGTGAATGTGGGGCCAACTTCAGTTTCCTTGTGTTCAACACACACACACACACACACACACACACACACAACAGCAGTACATATTTTCACTCGGCATGTAAACACAAATGAGCCACTTTTTACTTGATGCCTATTTTTATTTCTAAAACAAAGGATGTCATTTGCATGTCTTTCACTATAAGAAGAAGACACTGGCTTCCACTAAGCACAGTGTTGTGGACGAGGGAGTGCAAGCCATGCCTCTCTTCCCCGAACTGTCCTTTTGTTCAAAAAACATTTTATTTCTGTTAAACTTCTGTGAACCAATTGTAAACATGCCATGCTGAAATTAAACACTGTTAATTGTCAAAGTCGTTCATCTGAGTTGAGCTGTGTGTTCTAAACCTTTGAGAAATATTGTAACAGCAGGATGTTAATATTTTTCCTACCACACTCTCCACCACCTATCTGTTTCTCTTCACTTCCTCTCTCATCTCACATGCCCTGAAAATCGTTCCTTTCTTCTGTTCCTTTCTGTTGTGTCCACGGCACAGCGACTGAGAACAATGGACCATTAACCCCAATGGACCAGTAGCACCATCTGGGAGATTCATGCTCTTGCCCTCGTCCAATCCTGTCTTGCGTCACCCGTCCACCTCCACCAATCACAGGCCTACATGCTCGGTAAGGAGCAGCTGTGCGCCTACTTCGTCAGTATGTCACAGAAAGTCATAGAGATAGATATCTAGACATATGGATATATAGAAAGATACTTATATTAAGCTACTAAATAATATTTAATACATCAATTTCTGAATCAAGATGATGAGCAATGGGCATGAAAATTAAGCTTAAGTTGCTTTACTGAAGTCGAAACAATTGGAATATATGTTTCAGACTGGAGTATTTTTTTTGTGAGAAAACGGTGCAGAGAATACAAAACACCTTAATTTGTATCCTGTGTGTGTCAACACCAAAAATATGCTGAGGAAATCAAATCGCAACTCTCACGCTTAAAAAAACAACAACAAAAAAGATAAACATTTTTCTCAACCTCTCGCGCCTTTCATTCTTCCATGCTTCTCTCTCTCCCTCCCTCGCTCCCTCTGCCGCAACACTTGTTGAATCCACTTCTCCGATTTCCAGCACTCAACGTTAATAAAACTCTATTTTACACCATGACTATGCGCTGCCAAATTAGGAAATAGATTAAATAATGGATGGGCAGGTTGGTGCGGGTGGGGAGGGGGCACTTCCACCACTATCTGTTGGCTGAGGATTGAAGATAGAGGTGCAAATCTTTCCACTGAGGCTGCTCCATGATCTCTAAATGAATGTGTCAGGTATGGGGAGGGGGGCGAGGCTGTGAATCGGGCTGGGGTGGGCGTGTAATGTAGAATGCATGACCTGTATACCATTCGAACAGGTTTCACGTTTTCAGCAGTTAATACGGAGTCACACCCGTTTTGAGCGTCTTCACTCTGGAAGGCTTCTTTACCGATACGACCTTTGGCGTATAAATGACAGTCACGTTTTAACTCACAATTGTCCTCGTATAACCGGCCCCTTAACCAGTTAATCACACCCCACTGGTTCAACCTAGTCTGGCAAGCCAGGACAAATTAATCGTCCACGTATCGCACATGACTAGAATGGTCATTTGGTTAGGCAGGCTCGCAAAGTGTTAATAAAAGTGTCAATCAAATGACAGCACACTAGGCAAGGTACTTGTAGGACAACTGGCAACTAGCATGCCTCAATTGGATCAAGGCCCGCCTTAATGGGGTGCTGATTGGACAGCCCGTATTCAGGCGACTATCTAATTTGTCTGCTCGGTTGGTCCAGACGCACCGGACCGTCTAGCATGGACTATTAGTTGGTTCTGGCTTGCCAGCCTCTGTTCAACCAGGTCAGTGACTTGCGCAATTACAGAGAACCAGAGCCAGTTGGAACAATCTAAAAGTTTACCGAGTGAGAACAGTGGAGGGCAAGTGTCTGTGGGAACCTTCAAAGTTGACTCGCTCTGACCGCCGGTAAATGTATGGAATTTTCTTGCTGTCAGACAAAGTCAATCTGAAGGACCGTATAAAATTCTCTGCTGCACCGATGGCCGTAATATACCAGATTAAATATACAGATACCTCCTTCACCTCGAAGGTGAGATTGTAGTGTCAAGGGCTTCTATCTCTATCGTCCAGAACGCCACAGACTCTTCATTCACAGTTCAATGGCCACACAGAGCGCCCGTTTAATGCACAGCACCAACACGTTAAAACCATTGTATATTGATGAGGCTAACGTGAGATGTCAGCTTCATCATGTTTGCCCCTTATTGTCACAGTTTGCTGAATGCACATTGGATCATTTCCTAAACATCAAAAGTCATCTTTCCAGGTTCTCCAATGATCGGATGAGGTGGATATATTTCATTTGGGTTTAATCAGGATTCTTCAGGACAATTCATCAAATTCAGGTTGGATCACATCTTTCCGGGGGCCGAGAGGTTGGTGCCATGGGTCCTACCACCGCAACTTCCCCACAACAACTGCCTCTCCTCTGCCGGAGCTGCTACCAATCCGCCCTCTTCTCAGCTCACGTATGGAGCTCGCCAGCCCTTCTGGCCAATCGCCATTTACATTATTAGCCTGAATTATGGCCTGAATTCTTCTTTTGCCCTTAGGGTCGGCAAAACTAGCAAGAAGAATTTAGGCCACAGAGATTAAATGTTTTCACGGGATCCTTGGGATTTCGTATAGATAACACATCACCAACAAAGAAGTGAAATCCAGAGGAAAACAAGCCATTGGACGATGTGAAGATATTCTAAACTCGGTCAAAAAACAAAAACTAAAATGGTACGGACATGTCACAAGACCCCAAGGACTCTTTAAAACAATCCTTCAAGGCAAAGTGCCGGGTGGGAGGAAGAGAGGAAGACGACTGGAAGATAACATGCAAGAATGGACAAGTTGCAGGCTGAGCGACCCCATGCGAGTGGCGAGAATAGAGAGCTGGAGAGAGCTGATTGCAAAGTCTTCAGTGGCGCCCCAATCGTCAGCTAGACTACGGTGGTGATGATGATGATAATTACATTATTAGCACCAATTCAAATAACTGTTCTTCAGACCGTGGGGCGTGTCTCCTGCAATATTTTTTCAACCGAGAGATTACATGTGTGCTAAGTAAATGCGAGCCACTTGTGCGGTTGCACTGTCTCTGAAGAAAGGAAAAAAAACGCTGTCTCTATTATTATGCTAATACCACGCATGAAGGAATCACCTTAATGGGCAGTGGCACGTCGGCCTTTTTATCCTTAAGCATGCACACGGCGCTTTTAACGATATCATTTTAACGCCTAATGTCACGAGATGGGCGCAGGCCTGGCGTAAAATGACCCATTAGCGCAGAGACTCTGCCAGAAGGCGGGGCTGGTGAACTCAGTCCGCTCGTCCCACCGATACCATTTGTTTGTCATTATTAGAGGCGGGCGCCCACCGACACAGCGAGCTTCCGCGTGCAATCCTAAGCTAAGAAAGAGGAAAGATATGATCTGTGTAGGATGACTTTGATCAGGTGCATGCCTGTGTTCCGACATTAATTTTGGCATATCATTTACCGTGATGTAAAGGGTGAATCCAAAAAACTATCCGTTCATTTTGTTAGGATCCTTCCAAAACACTAAACCTATAACTATAGCCCTAACCATAATCCCTAACCCCAACCATAGCCCTAACCCCTAGCCCAGGGCTATTCAACTACAAAAATCATTGTTGCAAATTTTGTTTTTAGGCTAAATTTATCCAGCGCTAGCTTCCGCTAGGATAGAGATCTCGCTGGGCCCTGCCACGCTGGATGAATGTCCCCAGTGTTCCGCCTGAGCAGGCTGTCCTCCAGGCTGGTCCCCCTGGTGCTCAGTGAGGAATGGCGGGCGGTGTGCACTCAATCCAAACTCTGCCCCCATGTCCCCGCGGATGCTATTTTATGACATCATTGTCCAATAGTTCTATTCATGTCTCTCTACTTCGCCGGTATATTTGCACCTACCAAAACTCTTCCTCGAAGGAGAAGAATAAAGAGTAAAAGTTGCGGAGGGCGACAGCCCAAAAGATGGCACAACAACATAATGCCTCTCAACGTTGACGCTGATAAAACAACCTTAGCTGTGTGTCAGTGTGTGTGTTTCTCTTAGTCAGGAAAGTGGGCGTGGCATGTAGTGTGTGTGTGTGTGTGTGGAGGATTATTTTTTTAAAATATCAAAGTTATTCAATCTCAGCACAGTAGACGTGACAAGTGATGGAGTAGGAAACATCTCAACGCGGCTTTGATTGGTTGGCAAAAACGGTGCCAAGGATCAGATTTTCGATGGACTCCAGACCCAAACGCAAGTTCGAGCGATGCATGGACAATGCGTTTGGTTTGGCTTGCCAGGCTATGTTTCTGTCAGTAAGTGTCACGGTTTGTCAAATACACATTTCCCAAACATCACAAATAATCTAACCCTTTCACATATGTTCAAAAGCCTATTCTATTTATTCAGGATTTTCCAACACAGCCTAGCTACGTTGGCAACAGCAGGTTAGGGTTAGGGTAGGGGTTGGGTTAAAGTTGGGGTTAGGGGTTAGCCCCCAAAACCCCTAACTTGGCTAAAAATAGGGATTTCGGAACATGGGGGTTAAACACGCCCCCCAATCCCACCCGTGGGGCACAGGAGTTCATCCGTTACACTCAAGGATCTTGGACCAAACTCCCACCGACCGAGAATCGAACCACACTCACCCAACCCTCTTAAGCCCCCGTACGTGTAACACAGCTGGGGGTCCACCTCAAATCAGGAAGAGATTGATCAAACTATCCCCAAGTCGTGGCTTCACGGTATAGATTACATCCCTATGTTCCGAGGTTAACCCCTAATCCTAACCCTTACCCTAACCCCTACGCTAACCCAACACCTTGCCTAACCCCTAAGTGACCCATCTTTTTAGAAAATAGCGATATTATAGGGATTTCGGAGCATAGGCTGCTCCCCCATGGTATATGTCCAGTGCGCTGGGCACATGCATCATGTTGTAAACTCCACTAATGACATATGGCCCATAGACGCCAGTGCCGACTTAGACTAACCTTATGCCATTTCCTACAGACTCCCAGCATTGCCACACAGTATATGTATGCACCCAGTGGCTGAGCACATGCATCATGGTGTATAATCTACTAGTTGACATTGACATACACGGCGCTGGAACCACGACCAAGTGAATTACCCATAATGCACTGCATCAGACACACATTACATAAGGATCACACTTTTCCATATTTCGACCAACTCAAAACTTGTCCAGCCGTAGCCGGGTAACTTGGACCTTGACGTGCTACAGAGATAGAAACTGTCTGTACATTCAGACAATGAAAGATAGAAAACAACAATACGTCTTTGCAATAACTATGTGTTTTCTGAAGGACGCCTGTGCAAGACTGCAGCTCTGAAAACAGAGTGACAGACAGAGAGTGACAAAGAGAAGAGGAGAGAGTGAGCTCCAGTCATTTCTGTTCTGTTCATCTTTATTGACGTTAACTCTGAGTGTGTTCCAGCCTATTAAAGTTGACAGTTGGTGTAACATCACAGGTCTGTAGTAGAACAGCGTGTGCTCTCGTCTGCTATATATCTATCTTGCCTGCATGCGTGCACTCACTCTGCATGTAGCGGTACTTAGCATAGCTTAGCCCAGATTGCCGTCCGGATTTGGGTGATCCAATCAGCGCTACTTGAGGCAGGCTTTGTTCTACTCAAGACGTGTGGGCCTACACGTCACTTGTCACACCTACTGCACGGTGATTTGATAACTTCATTTGATTGACAGATAACTTGTAATGTCCATATCAAAGAAACATAATCAACACTGGTTAAAGACACTGAACCTAAGAACGGCCCCAATAATAGTAATGTATAGAACACATAAATAGAACACATGGTCCGCAGTGACATGATTTCTACTCCCCTCGCCGGCTTTCCTGTGATGTCTACCTATGGGAGCACGCCTCACCGCATTCCGACATGAATTTCGGCGTATCATTTGCCGTGATGTAAACTGCAAATCCAAAACACAATCTGCTAATTTTCTTAGGGTCCCTCCAAAGCCCGAACCCTAACTCCTAACCTAACCTTAAAAATATAATCAGATTGTTTTTGGTTATCGGAACGCAGAGCCGTTGAAACTGTAGGTGCACCCCTCTACCCCCAATCTCTTCAACCCCATTTCCAACTAATTAGAAAATGGCACTAACGGCGAAAAAAATAACTTGAAAAAAAAAATCATCAACACAGCACAGCAGCTAAACAAATAACAAGTACCAATAAAAGACTGACGTAAGACCAGCAACCGGCCGCGGACATCTCCAGAGTCCACTCGACGTGTTCCCTCGCGAAGGTTTTCTCGCACAAAGCAGACGCGACAAGCGAACAACTCGAGTGGATCACCAAAACGACACTCGGACTGAGTGGTGCTTAAGGCAGACTGGCAACAAATCAAGTGTCGTGTCTCTCTACAAACCCCCGACAGAGATGCTCGTCCATGGAGGAATTTACACAGAGGCGCATCTCGCCACCAGCCAAGGCAGGCAGCTGATTGGGGACCCCACTAGGATAACCTGGCAAGCCAGAACCAAAAAAATCATCCACAGATTGCACGCGACGAGGCGGTCCAGAAGATTGTTCTCCAAATTCTGGTGGTCCAATCAGCGCCCCGTTAAGGTGGGCCTTGTTGGAATCGAGACATGAACCTCCATGCCATTTGTCACTCCTACTGCGCTGAGATTTGATAACTTCATTTGATTGACACTTGTACAGCCCATACCATTAGGCTGCACATCAGGGCGACGGAAATTAGTTTGACGTGTGCAACAAAATCGAGCAATGTTTCTTCTTTTATTTTCATTTAGTTCAATATTAATTCACCGAGCACCAGTAGTGCAGTACCCAGTTCTTTCAGAAATCAAAAGTGAACACGCATGATATCCCAAACAAATAAATCATGGCAAGAATTAAAATCAAGTCTCAAGCACGATATGACGCGGCACGATGAAGCATGATACAGCACGGTCGGAAAACGTTTTTGGCTCACGGTACGCACCTGACTGCACACGTGCGTTACTTAACGCCTTCCCAAGCACACCCATAATGGGCGTTGCCAATCAATTAATTATCAAAAATAAAAAAATACAATAATCTATTTCAGTCAAAGAAAACAAACAAAACATTTTGGCTCCAACAGCACTTCTTTATTTGGAGCCTGCTTAATCCAGACCGAATGATCATTCTAGCCATGTGAGATGCGTGGACGCCACCTTCCAGTAGGTGGCGTTGGTAGACTTATAATGAGATGTCAAGCGGGCATGTGTTAAAAAAAGTTTGAGAACCGGCTATGTGGCGCAGTCACTAAGACATCCGCACCCAGCGCAGGCATGGTGTCTGTGACTTAGTTGACAGGCACGGGAAGCGTCGCAAGTTCTCCTCCCCTCGCCGACATTTCTGCAAAGACTTCCCCTGATCTGTCTCGTCCCACTTTCGAAGTAACCTGTCTATAAAATGGAAAATCAGTTTAAAGGGTTTTGTGTTCGTGATGTTGTTGTTTCTCTCTAAGTGAATTAACAATGACCTTGCACTATATTGTATGAACCTAAAAAGAATAACAATGTGTTTTTGATTTATTTGTTCATAATTTGTGAAAAAAATGCTTTTAACATTTTTAGGTCATTTATTTGAGTGACAAATTCATTTCTGTATTCATGAAAGATAACTATTTTATAAACTAACCCTGTCAATAAAAAAATTATATCAATATTATTGTTCAGTTGATTAGTCAATGATGAATTCATTATAGATTAATCATTCATTGGTTGACCGATTATCAATTAATCATTGTCATCCCCCTGCTATACCCAGAGATGGGCAGTAACACATTACATTTACTCCGTTACAATTTTTGTGTGTACTTTTTTACTTTTGGAGTACATTTTTCACAAGTTACTTTCTACTTTTACTTGAGTAAATTTGAGGTGAAAAATCTACTTTTTACTGAGATGTCAACAGTTTGCTACTCCTTACATTAACTTGGCTTTTAGTGACCTCTGTTGCCACATATGTTGGCATCATATCTCTCTCTTTCCCCTTGTCCCTCTTGGCGCTCTCTCGTTCTCTGTCTCTCGACCTCTTGGTCTCTTTCTCTCTGTCGGGCGCTCTCTCTCTCTCCCTCTTGGTCTCTCGCTCTCCCTCTCGGTCTCTCTCTCGGTCGCTCTGGCTCTCTCCCTCTCGGGTGCTCTCTCGGTCTCTCTCAGTACTTTCGCTACTTAATTAACTTTTTTTATGGGGTACTTTTTTACTTTTACTTGAGTAACTATTTGCATGACTACTTTTTACTTTTACTTAAGTAATATTTTGCTGTGGTAACAATGCTTTTACTTATGTAATTTTTAGGGCTACTCTGCCCATATCTGGCTAGAAGCTACACATCATGCCTTTAATGTCTACACTCGTGCTTGCGGCACACCACGCCCACTCCCCGCTAGCGGAGGACATCCCCCCTCTGACTCAGCGAGGCTGGCACGAGGGTCCACCGGTGGGCGAGGTGGGTGCGGGGGTTTCCTACCTTAAAGAGACGGTGAAGTGAGGCCGTCGCCATAATTAACGAGTCAGCAGACGTCGCTAGTTATTTTCCACCGAATATTTCTTCCTACCCCTGCCCCACCCCCAAAGGACACACCTACTGCTTCCCACCACCCCGCAACCATTTTATAATTAAGCAATGCCGGTTTCTAACAGTGTCTACGAATTCACTGTCCCAGGATGCCTTCAGAGACTTCTGTTTTTTTTTTTTTTCGTACGGGTAATAAATCAAAATTTTTCTTTTGACATTTTTTTTCCTTCGCCTGGCTTTAGCTAATACCGCAACTTGTCCCAGAGTGCCGCTGATGGCTTACGTGGCGTAATTGAGGCAGATGGGGCGGTTCCGCCTTGATGCCCTCCCCAGCGAGCTCCTGAGGTGAGAGCCGCCAACAGTGTACGCACAGGCACCGGGGTGATGGGGAGCACCGCTTCGTTTTGGTGATTCGACTCATCTGAAGGTCTAGTAGGTCCAAGGTTTAAACTATTTGAACAATTTTAAATAAGTAGAACAACACTTGAAAAGCATCAAGGGTCACAGAAAGCTATTTTCGGCTATTTCGTTTCATTTGTACACTGTGTGAGCTCCATCTAAAAATCAACAAAATCAAACAATTCTTAAGATAAAGTTATTCTTTACCTCTTGCCCAATGTTGTGACGGACAATAGTTAGGCATTGATCTACCCTGAATCATTAATTACAATGATCACAATACAAAACTAGAAGCACTCAGAGATTGCAAACCTGCGCCTAATTCCTAAACCTAACCCTTAAACCTAACCCCAAAACCTAACCCCAAAACCCAGTCTAACCTAAAATTTTAAAAAAGTGCAATTTGCAGGTTGAAAAAAAAAGACACAAAGAAGTGCTCGCAACGTGATTCGAACTCGGGACGTTGGCGAGCTGGGAAACATTCGGAAATGGTGCCACTGGTCAAAAAAGGCATCGACCGTTTGGGAGACTAATGCGCCTTGGGCGCAGCTGCGGGAGAATGGGGAGCTTTTTGCGGGCACGCGAACGGCGTTTGTTTACCCGTTAATATCAAATCAAACTTTATGTATATAGCACTTTTCATGCAGAGCAATGTTACTTATAGGCTACAGGAATGCACCAAAACATATCTATATTTAATCACTTCTTTCTTTCATCATTTCCAACAACTCTGCAAAATTTCATCTAGATCCGTGCTCAACTTTTTCAGTTATCGAGGGGACAAACCAACGCGGGTAAAAACATAACCTGCTCTGCGGGCTCCGGCTAGCGCAGATAGAAATTAAACATTAACAAGATTAAGACATTGTTAATACTTTGCCAATACAAGGAAGAGAGCCTGTGCCAGCCCAACGCATCACCTCTTCAATCCCCTAATCTCTACTAGGCGTTTCAGAGCCCTGCCTACTGAAACTGCCAGATTCAAAAACGTTTTTTTTCCTGTGTGTGGTGATCAATAACTACGTAACATTGCAGTCTATCATACCAGCTACCTGCCTCCTTGCCAACTAGTATATTACTTCTTTTTTCATTTACATTGTATCAGTAGTATTACCTGTGTTTACTATTGTATCTGACCACAAATATATGTGTATATTGCTTGCATATCTAAGCATTGCAAATTAAGATGAATATATCCCTGAAACGCAGAGCATCAGTGATGTAATGGTTTTGCGTGTATTCGATTTTGGAGGCCAACATTTTCAAGATGGCTGAATTTAAGATAGACACATTTTTGGTTTGGTCCCTAACTTCTGAGCGGGTAGATGGATTCCTCCCACATTTTTTTTTAGCTTTGTTTTCAGGGATCCACTTTTAGCAGTCGGGACATGTGCATAGGCCTTGTTTTGATTCTGGAATGACCTTATCTGAGCCCTCGTCTTGTAAAAAAAAATTCAGCCATCCAGTGCTTTCCATTAATCTGAAAAGATCTGTTCGTCCAGAGAAAATCAGTTTGAGTTAATGCTCGCAGAACAAATGACACATCACTAATGCACACAGACACATACACACACACACAGACACAGACACGCAAAGAATTACTCACCACAGCAGTCAACACAAATTCCCTGCATCCTCCCACGCAACCCGACTGCTGTGGCGAAGCTGCGAGGGCCGCAGGGAATATAAAGGCAATGGAAACATTTTAATTAGACATGGACAACACTATCATCTTGCCAATATTACCATATTGATTGCTGCAGGCTTAAGAATTAATAAACAAACAAACTAATTAATTTATAAACACAATAAGACACCTCCTACTCGCTTGAGAACAGTGTTTAGACGTGTTTTTGATCTATAACGGGAAGTGACAGAGGTCTTGTCGGAGTGCTGTTCCGTCCCGTGGCCACTAGAGTGCGTTACTGCTAACGAGGCACAGCTGTCCCGTTAACGAGCGACGCACAGGTGCTTTAAATAGCCCCGCGCCGTAGCTCCTGCGTGGCGCTAAAGCGTGTTCCTGTGGCAACTTAAGAAACGTGGCCTGCCGCAGAGGCTCTTGATAACATTCACAACGCGGCCATTATCCGGTCCGATCTCTGCTCCGGAAACACTGCCTGGTTCGGGTCTGCCATGAAGCTCAATTGGCTTAGATGGAAGCTTTTCGGCTTAGATGGAATTTTTTTCCTTGACAGGACTAGGAAGAGGGCATGTAACAGTTACATTTCAGTAACAATGCCCAGGCACATCCCACTCCCCTCAGGAAGGCGCTACAGAGCCCCGCCAACTCATCGCACTTAAGAACAGTTTCTTCGCCCATACGCAGGTTTGGAGTGGGGAGATTATTCAGGCGAGCATTTTTTTGGAGACGCAGGCACAGGTTTTCATTCTTTTTGTTGTGAGATAGTGATAGGATTCAGTTGGACACTGGGATGAAGAGTGTGGGGGGGGGGGGCATTGCAGAAAAGCCGGAGAGGGGATGAGAGCCTGTGGCACTGCTCGACCTATAGTCTGGGGGCACGCTCTAAAACCACTGTGCGCCCCACTGTGTCACTTTTTAAGTTATGTTAACTGTGGCAGAGTCTGTTAGACCGCTGCATCCAAACCCAAACAGTCTTGTGCCTAGCTTAGCTTCATTTTTGTGATAAATTGAGCTCTTTAAATGTGACTGGTGTGTCAAATGGCAGTGGGAGTGGCCCCTTATGAGAGGGCTTCTGCTGCATGCACACTTACAAGTTACAACAATGGCCTTGGAAGGGTTGTGAAAATGGATGGCATCCCCTATTTTAGGCAGACGTCAGTGTAATCTAGATTACATAAATAATAATAACTTTAATTTATATAGCGCCTTTCAGAGAACCCAAGGTCGCTTTACAAGAAACAAACCGAAGAAAAACAGGAACAAAAAACAAACAAGTAAAAAAAGGAGACAACTATCTAATTAGGGAAAGCCAGGGAGAAAATGTGAGTCTTGAGTCGGGTTTTGAAAGTGTCCAGAGATGGAGAAAGGCGAACATCAGGCGGAAGGGAGTTCCAGAGGGAGGGGGCAGCCACAGAAAAAGGCTCTGTCCCCAAATGTCTTGAGTTTAGTCCGGGGGATGGCGAGAAGGCCAGCACCAGAGGACCGCAAGTTCCGGGAAGGGGAGTGATGATGGAGAAGGTCTGACACATACTGGGGGTCGAGTGCATTGAGGGCTTTGTAAGTGAGCAGGAGGATTTTGTATTTTATACGGAACCTGATGGGCAACCAGTGGAAATGGAGGGTGGGGGTGAGGTGGTTCCAGGGTTTGGTGCGGGTAAGAACCCTGGCAGCCGCGTTCTGAACGTATTGCAAACGGTCCATGGCTTTGCTGGGAACGCCGTGGAAGATACTGTTGGAAAAGTCGAGCCGGGTATGGAAGGTATGGATAAGGGTCACAGCAACAGAGTCAGAGAGTGAGGGGCGGACGGACGCGGGAGATGTTCTTAAGATGACCTATTGAAAGATGTAATTGTAAGGGAAACTAAACAAAAACTAAAATGGTACAGACATGTCACGAGATCCCAAGGACTCGCAAAAACAATCCTTCAAGGCACAGTGCCAGGTTGAAGGAGGAGAGGAAGACAGAGAAAGCGATGGGATGATAACATCCAAGAGTGGACATGTTGAAGGCTGTGTGACACCATATGAGTGGCCGAGGACAGAGAGATGGAGAGAGCCGGTTGCAAAGTCTGCAGTGGCGCCCTAGCGGTCATCCAGTCTACAGGAGTGATGAAGACGATGACAGTTACACATTTTTGTAATCAATCACTGTAATCTGTTTACATGTAAACCATTAGCACTCAACCCTGCCAATAAAAATGTAATCCTTTTATTTTTCTTTTGTGGAATTGGAATTAGGTTACAGATTACAATGTTTGTAACTGTGAGGGATTACATTTTAGAAGTCATTTCCCCATCGCTGGTGGCTGGTCGTATAAGCTAACGACTGAAGTTTCAACTCGGCTAGGAAGAGCTTTGATGGTAGTTATGTAAGCCAGTGATGATTACCCTGCAATGCCTCCTGTGTATATCTGTTCTGTGTGTGTTAAGGAAAGCACGATTCAACCCACATAATGACTCAGACTCGCAGAGAGGCTTTGGTAGTAATGGACAGTGTTCAAATCAAATCAAACTTTATTTATATAGCACCTTTCATGCAGAGCAATTCAAAGTTCTTCACAGCAACACAACAAAACAAAACAACACAATTGAAAGGAACAATTGACCCACAATCTTCCCAACCCATTAAAAAGCAAGCATACACACATACCCATACACGCACACACACGCAGACAATGGATTTGTCAGTAAAATTATAGACATGCCTTGGCACCGAGGATATACAGCAAAAGGAAACACTGGATTTATGAATGGTGTTCATTCTGTCAAACCATGTACTAATAAATTGCGTGTTTCACTCACATGACAGGGAAAAGGTCCCCAAATATGCCTCGGTTATTTGTGAAAAGTAATCACACTACTAATTACTGACTACTGTATTATATCCCCCGAAACGTGTAGGGGGAGGAGTGTAGGGGATGTAATGGTTTTGCGTGGGCCAACACTGGGGTCTCATGCACCGTTGTCTTGGTCGTCTTGGCAAGCCAAACCAAACGAATCCCCCACAATTGTCCATCGCTGAAACGTGCATTTGGGTCTGGAGTCGCAGCTCTGATTGGTCAGCACAAACAGAGCCGATGATCATATTCGATGCACCCCAGACCCAAACACTTGTTTGAGCGAAGCATGGATGATTCACTTGGTTTGGCGGCTACGTCCGCGTCCACCGCGGCAAATCCTTTGTGTTAACGTGATAACTTTTGAACGGATGGAAGGATTTGTTCCAGATTTTGGTGTGTTAACGCTGTAGGGTAGGTTCATGAAGGTTATGAACTGAACTTTTGGGGGCCAACACTTTCAAGGTGGATAAAATCAAGATGGCTGAATTTTTGTATTTCCCATAACTTTGGACCATGTGGATGCATTTGCCCCAAATCCTTTTAGCTTTGTTTTTGGAGATAAACCGTTAGCAGTCGGTAGGACTGCATAGGCCTAGGTCAAAGTCTGATGTTGAACAAATTGCGAAGGTTTGGCCACTCGAATGCTAGCACCTGCTCTGGAAATTACCAGAATGGAAAAAAAGGCGGGAAGGAAAAGGTACAAGACAACGTGACAAAACAAAAAGAAAAGTTATCAGTGCCCACGATGAATGGAAACGAAGGAAAGGAGAGTTTTACCCCCCGCCGCTATTAGCGGGCGGGCAAAGGAAGAGCCGTGGGATTTTATTTTTGTTTTTTTTTTTCCTGGCTGTTTGGCTTCAGCCATTAATTCGCCTTGTTAGCCTTTTCTCCTGCTTTAATGTGCAGGCTTCTCTTCTCTTTAGAGTTTTTTATAGCATCACCTCCTCCGCCACAGCTGGGGGAGGTACCGAGTGGAGGGAAAGGGGGGGGTGCGAACGGAAAGGACAGAGAGAGAAAGAAAGAGAGATGGAGCAAGCGAGAGAGAGAGAAGGAGCGAGCAAGAGACGAACATGCGAGAGAGAGAGAGAGAGAGAGACCGAGAGAGCGAAAGACGGAGAGAGAGAAGGTTGAGGGGACAGTGAGGGGAAAGAGTGGGGGATGGGCGGGAGAGGAACAGAAGGAGGAAGGAGGGAGAGAGCGAGATAGAGAGAGAGTAACTGCAAATTGGATTTTCATTTTTAGCTACAAATCCACTTTGATGTTGCCCCGCGGACTCTGTCCCCTTTTATACGCAATTTCGTGAAATTACGAGATGCGGCGAGAGGTATTTAACAATGCGAGAAAAGGACGCAAAAGATTGCGGCCGAGCTCAGCAATACATATCCATTATCTCGGGGCAGCGGCTATTTAACTAGCCACCTAACTAGCGTGGTGTCTTGTGAAATAGACTGTGGCTCGTGCTGCAGATGTTATTAATGTATCGGGCTGCAACGTTTCCAGATGGTAGTCAATAGCAACCAGTACTGCTGGTTAATGATTAGCAGTGAGATTCGTTTTTACAAATAATCTGTTACGGTTACAAGCTACTCATTAAAAATTCTAATGAGAGGGGGTGGCTGTATCTCAGTTGGTAAAGCAGCTGCCAAAGACCTAAAGGTTGGTGGTTGTAATGTTGCTAATGGGAGATCTTATCCTTATCATATCATTGGTTTACTGAATACACATTGGATCATTTCCTAAACATCAGAGATCACCTTACCCGTCTGCAATCACTAGACTGGGATGTATACATCATCATTATTCAGGTTCTTCAGGTCAACCCAGTAATTGGCACTTGGCAGTACAGACTCGGGAAGTTGTCCTCCCTCTCCAAGATCCTAGCACAGACAAACCCACTCTCTGGGTTTAAGCTACGCTGATGTCTTTAGGCCAAACCCTTTCTGGTGTTGGCCAATCATATTACCAGCACGTCCAATGGGTGCCACGCGTATACAATAACACCACCGCGGAGCTAGTGCCTTGGTGAGGGCCACTGCCTGGAGCAGGTTAACTAGAACATTCTTCTTTGGGGGACGGAACGCCTGGAGTTTTCACTGGTGCTGGGATTTGAACACAGGATCTTATTGCTGTCAGGCAACAGTGCTAGCCACTGCACCACCATGCCGCTAGTGCACGACTAGTGTTGGGCCGCCAGCAGATGGCAGTCACCAGCAGATGGCAGGCTAACTATATACCTTGTATTTAGCCCTATACAATGGACGTGAAGTGGTAAGGTGTATAGTTCACCTTACGTGATACCACCAAAATGTCTGCCGCCGCCAAGCCACGATGTCACCATGCAATAGCCCTATTCTGGATGGCTCTTGAGGACAATTTTGCTAAGTTCAGGGCGGATGCATTCTCTTTATTTCACTTTTCGCCACAACTTTTCCTGCTCATGTGACCAGAATCAACCGAATTGTAGACTCGAGGGTCGCCAGTTCCCAGGAAGGAGATTATTCACACTGACCATTGACTTTAATGGGAAACGTACCATTACCTCTGTGCTTTATGATCCTGATATTCTGCTTTCCGCTTTTTAAAATCCCAATCATTTTAACGGTGCACTATTTTATCTATGCACACACTCATGAACACGCACACACGCTGTTCTTGGTGGTTTTCCTACCAAATCACATTACGTCCTAGTCTAACCTCCTCCTGGCTGCATGCTGACATTTCTGCTTGTCCAGTCCATTCCTATTAGTAACAGAGGATGTGGAAGTGTGTGAATGTGTGTGTGTGTGTGTGTGTGTGTGAGTGTTGGGCTGTGTGTCTGTGAGTTGTGTGTGTTGAGGTGTGTGTCTGGGTGTGTGTGTGTGTGTGTGTATGTGTGGTCGGGTGTGCGAATGTGTGTGAGTGTGTGTGTTGGTGTGCGTGTGTGTGTGTTGGTGTGTGTGTGTGTGTGTCTGTGAGTTTTGGTGGTGTGAGTGTGTGCGTGTGTGTCTGTGGTTGCTGACGATCGGGTGTCTGTGAGTGTGTGTGTGTGTGTGTCTGTGAGTTTTGGTGGTGTGTGCGTGTGATTGCTGATAATCAGGGGTGTGTGTGTGTGTGTGAGTGTGTGTGTATGTGTGTGTGTAATGGGAG
>OMKY01178437.1:0-16186 GCA_900302395.1 Bregmaceros cantori
TGTTGTGTGTGTGTGTGTGAACTGTGTGTGTGTGATATGTGTGTATGTGTGTATATATATATATATATATATATATATATATATATATATATATATATATGCACAAGTGTGTGTGTGTTTGTTTTGGTCTGTATTATGTATGTATATATGTATGTATATATAAATATACGCTTACTCAAGGTTGTTGATGTGAATATTAAGTCAAAAAAAGTACCAATTGACCCCATGCTGTCCTTGTCCTTGCTGTAGTCTCTCGCTACTGCTCACCGAGATAGGGTTGATGCATAAAATGTCCTGTTTCACATAGAACCCAGTTCTCTGTTAGATAAAAATCCTTGTTAGAACAGGAATACTCTTCTTCCACAGACATAGACACACGTACATCCTGCACAGGGCGGGCAGTGAATGCCATCGTGCAGCGGGGTCAGCCCTAAATTCCGAAATCCCTATGTTTAGAAAAGGTATGGGTCATTTAGGGGTTAGGGTTTGGGTAGAGGTTAGGGAAGGGGTTAGGGTTAGGGTAGGGGCTAAGATTAGGAGTTTACCCCTAACCTTACTGTGTCTTAATGACTACTATGACTAAATGCAACATACGTTTTCTGAACACAGGGATTTCGGAACATATGGGTTAAACCCTTGCGGCATTTTTCATCGACCCTGGAGACGAGTGATTCACTGCTAAGAGTTATAGGCTTGATAGAAAATGCCGGGTCATGGAGGCCAGCCGAGCCTTGGAGTGAAGCGATGGAGTAGGTTGCGTGTAAATTACATGAATGGATGAATGTATGAAAGAATGAAATGTATTTAACGACAGAAAGTACAGAGCCATTAGTCATTCCAACATGTTACAGAGCAATAGAGATGGCATTCATTGCAAAATGTTACATGGGTCGTGAAAAGATGGATATACACAGGATTAGCAGATTGCTAGATTACACCTGGCTGTTGGCTAGTCCCCCTTGGGGGGGGGGCTCGTTGATTAGGGTTCATATATGGCGCTTCCCTTGCGCGGCGGGTACAGTTCTGTTCCGATCGGTGGTGGTAGTGCGGGGGGGCTCGATCGAGGCGCTCGAGCCGGGGTGTGTGCTTATTGATTAAGCACACTGCGGTAGGTGCTTACGTAGAATCTAGTCTCTCTAAGTGTAGAGGTTCTGTTGGGCCTCGGACTCGAACCACATATTGAAAACATATCCACCAATAATTTGGTGGAAATATGAAATCATTCAAAAGCATTAAGAACAAGCAACAGTATTTAGAAGAACAAAGAAACACAAGAAATATAAGGTGCAAAGGCTTAATTCACCAACGATAACAGTCCAATTTCACAATATTGGTGGAGGCTACGTTGAGTAACACCCTGAAAAAAGAGCGGTAAAAAGTATTGAGTCAGGGTCCGCGCTGGCCGAGTGTCGCGAGTTCGACTACGCTCGTCGACTTGTCTGCAATGTCTACCCCCTGTTATGATTCGTATAGCGAGAATAAAGAAATAAGGACTCAGTCAGGAATGCCAAAAAGGTTTGGATGACTGTATGGCAACCTTTGCCGTCATCCGTCTACTGCAACACAGGAATCAAACACAAAACACTTGAAGCACACAATGTGCGAATGAAAAGGTAAACAAGGTAATTGCGCACAGGCATTGAGAGTCTTAGAACACGAAGAGTCTGCCTTCGATCAATACTAAAATGTCTTAGAACATGTACTCATCTCTGAGATCTGGTCCGGGGACGGTGAGCCGGTTCAGGAGGCAGAGACGGAAAGGGAGTTTCCTACAGCAGGGTAGAATGGCTCCGGTCAAGAGAGTTGCATAGAGAGAGAGAGAAAGATAAGGCTATTGTTAACCACAACGGCCCCCTCGGTTCTCACCGAGAGAGGATAAGGTCGTCGCGTCGTCCCAGTGCCCGAGCCTCGCTTATGAAGGGGAGAGCGGCCAGTCACGGAGCCGCCCCGGCGCTGATTTGATGAGTTGCACCGGTGCGGTCCACGAACGAACCCGGCGCCTGGGTGCCGCTCGTGGACGAGCAGCCCATGACACCCCCAATCTCTTCAACCCAGTTTCCGACTAATCCTATCCAATAAATATGGAAAAACAGTGCTGACGCCGGACAAAATAATAAAGAATTGAGTCATGGAAACGTTATAGTCCCTGCATATTGTCTTTTTTTGCAATTTTCGATTAGTGAAGGGACCAGACTGTTTTGCAGCATCCAATCATTAAGTAAATCAAGGCCAATATAAGGGAGTATGTTCAGTTACTTTCTTAATGTCTACATTTTTAATATTTTTTGAATACTGGCAAAAAAAATTGAATACTCAAAAACAGTAGCATCTTATCCAGAGAACACATCTCCAAAGAAGAAGTGAAAGCCAGAATAAAACAAGCCATAGGACCAAATGAAGATTTACTAAACACTGTCAAAAATGCAAACTAAAAGGGCATGGCATGTCATAAGATCCCAAGAAGTTTCAAAACCGATGCTTCAAAGCACAGTGCAAGTGAGAGTAGAGAAAGACAGATCTATCTTCCAGGTATTATCTTCCCATCGACCGTGATGGGAAGATAATACCAAGACTAGATAAGTTGCACCCTGAGTGACACCATGCGAGTGGCTGAGGATAGCGAGATAGTTGCAAGGTCTTCAGACCGCCCCAAAGGTCAGCCAGACTAAGGGAGTGATGATGATGATGAATCCCAAACCGGAAATTATGTACACATTCACAGACCAATGGCGAGGGTTTGTGAACATGGTCTTGAAGCTCTGCGTGTGGCTGTGTGTGTGTGTGTGTGTGTACACGTGTGTTCCTGTGTGGTCATACTTGGCGGAGGGGGTCAGGGCAGACTTATTAGCCAAGACGTGTGCGTGCGGGAGGTCTGAGCGGCGCTGACCAATCACAGCGTGGTGGCATTTTCCGGGAAGGCTTCACAGAGGAAACAAATCGCTGAGCCGTGCCATGGTCTTTCTTGCCGCCATCAATTATTTCTCAGCATACACTGAGAAATATTCACTGTCAATGTGGTCAAGTTAACTCTTTGCCTGCCGAGGATATGCACTAAGCAAAAAAAAATTATCATTGCCAAGGATATCAAAGGTGTATATATATATATATATTTTTTATTTTATTTTTTTATTAAGCTCCATTATTTCAGACGGGGTTAGTGAGAAGGGGTATGAGAGAGAGAGCTGGGATGCAGACCTTCAGCATACTTATGACGGTGAGGGGAAGTGATCTCACGACCAGGGTTTTGTGCCCATCTTTTTTCCCAATCGGTTTGTTCCGAACAGAAACTGAATGTTAACGTTTCCTGTTATAAGTTCAACCAATAAATAGACGTTGCCGACCCGGTTGGAACAAAACAAATATTGTTCCCGGAATGGTTAATTTTGTTCCTGTCAGCTGTTTAATGCTATATAATATATCTTGTATGCTATTAATCAGTTACCATTATTTGGTAGTGTTCCTGTTCCTGGACATAAAAAATAATAACGTTTCCGGTTTCGTTTCTGTTCCCTGGAAAATGCAAAATGTTCCCGGTTTTCGTCCTCGTTCCTTGAACCGGTTCAAAGACTTGCTCACGACAGCTGTGTGCGCTGTGCCACAGGTTCAAGACTGCATGAGGCTGAATGCAGCAGTCTAATCAAAGCGCCACAGAGCCTAGTTATTTAGAGCAAGATATTTACAATTGAGTAAAAACATCTTACAAATCAGCAGTATTACACAGAATTTAGGTTTTTGATGCAGCTCTCAACATCTAATAAAATGTATCGGCCTTGACAGTAGACCCACCGAGCTTTCATTCTTTGATTTTCAAACGTTTTTCTTCTGCAAAACTCCTCCAATCTGCACCCGTCCCAGCCCCACCAGCTGTTTCCGATTCCTCGATCCACCCCCAGATTATTTAAGACGTCCCCTTTGCTTTGGTCCCCGTCAAATCGTCTGCTCATGCGTCCTGCCCGCACCTCAGCCTGTCTCTGACTTCAAACCTACCCGCCTGTTCTAGTTTGTACTTGCCTGCCAGTTTGTTTCCGATCGCCCGATCCTCCTCCAGCCTGACCGTCCGTTCCTCTTCTCCAGTCCCCCAGCTTGTTCACTCTCATTCTGCCGTCAGTTGCCCACTTCATCATCCTCCCATTCCATCCTCCTCCTCAGTGTGTTCATTCCAACTGGCCGGTAATCCATATTCCCCTTCCTCCTCTCCGCTGCCCCAGTGGGGGCGTCCAATCATTCCATACATTGTCAATCCTCCCATAACTCCGCCCATCAGCTTTTGTTTGTTTTGTTACTGGCCCTTCCATTCCTAATTCACAGACTTCTATAATTTTAATTAGATAGTAAATAGATATTGTTTTCCTGAGAACTGCTGCTTTTGTGTTTAGACTTCCTTCTTCCCTCTTAAGACACACATGTGTGTGCCGGCCGAGAAGAAGGCATAGGCTCGGTACGGCATAAAAACTGAATATCCGACATGTAGGACAGTTGAGTTTCTCTGTGCGATACCGATAAGTCTAGCATGATCGTTTTTATTCTGCACTAAACCAGGTCGGAACTCGATATCCTCCGGGTTGCACCCAGGCCGAGACCATCTATTCATAATTTGATATGAAACACGTTCCCTCTTGGTTGAACCGAGACAGACCCGGGATTAACACCCTAAAAATGCGTGTGTATAAAGGCCCGGTAGGATTTGCCCAATACACCAGATAACCAGGCCAGCCCTGTGCCCATCCCACATTGGAGCCGGCCCTGCTCCTCAGCCAGACACTTACACACAGAACAGTGACGGCGTTTCATTACAAATGCATCGTCCGCGCCACCTCCCAACTCTGTGAACATCCGCCACTGACCACGGGGTGATGGAACCCACGATTGTTCTGTCACTTCTGATCTGCCTCCTGTTTTCCTCAAACCGGAGTGTGCTGCATTGCGAGCAGGCATTTCCTTCATTGTCATTCCGCACACAAGCACACCTGAGCAGTGACATTACCATGGCTCGGGAGCGCCAACCAAACATTCACGACAATCACCCACACCGGAAACCTCCTGTTCAGCTCTCATCTTTCTCTGAAAATATACCACGTCAAACCAGCCTAAGGGTGTATTCAAACCGCATTTTGGATTTGTCGCGGGTTGGTTCCTGAATGTGGTGCGGGTTGATTGGTTGCAGTAGTATTCAAACCGGCGTTTAAGACCCGAGATAAATGTGTCAACAGCTACACGTGCTTTCTGCAGTCGATTGCTGATTGTATGAATATTAGCTATTCACGAAGCGGGAGAAGGACATAACCAGATCAGCCTTTCGGTGGAACATTTCTGTGTGTGTGTGTGTGTGTGTGTGTCCATGTGTTCGGCGCATCCGCTCCAGACCGCAGTTAAAATATCGAAAAGAAGCGAAAGTACCATAATTAAATATTGGTTATGATAATAATAATTTAATAATGACAGAGAGAGGGAGGTGGAGAGGGGGCATAGGCTCACACACACATACTCACACACACACATACACACAGACTTGATTGTTGCCTTAATATTATGTTCACACTTCACATACTTGAGGAGAGGTCACGCCGGCACACTCGCTGGGCGGCGCGGGCTGCTGTTACATCCAATGAGTCGGCATGCATTCATTGTGAAAAGGGGCCTCAGCGCGATCACATTCAGATCGCGCAGTTCCGTGTCATGGCGCGTTTACCGCACGTTCAATCCCGGGTTCGGACCACCTCGATGAGCAGAGCTCATCTCGGATGATTTACCGTGGACTCGGACCCGCTTGGCGCATTCATACCAACCGGGACAACTCGGAAACAAGTTCCATCTCGGTTAAAACAAGTCGGACCCGGGATAAACACGTTGGTTTGAAAACGCCCTAAAGTTACCCATGTGACAAGTGGCAGGAGCAGGGCTGTGCCGTAAACTCGTAAAACCAGTTAAGCTGAGCGTACACTGTGCGATTTTCGGCCCGTTTTGCAGAGATTTTCCAGTCGCGCGACTGTTCCTGAGATCGGGCCGAATTTTGGGCCGATCGTGCGACTCGCACCGTGCAGTGTACGTCGGTACGAGAAGCGCGAATCGCTTCTCGTGGACCTCCGATATTCTCCCGATCGATTGGGAGAATATCAAACATGTTTGAAATACAGTCAGGTCGGGAGGGCGGGGACCGATTTACCCACTACGCACGGGCCGACACAAACATGGAAGGAAGAAGACGACAACAGAATAGTAGCCATGGCAAAGCGACACTGGATTCCAAAGTTTATTTTCTTTGCATATTTATACAATGCCATAAGACACACAAGTAATTGGATAGAGGCACAGAAAAAAAAAACGTAATGAACATATTTTAAATTACTTTAAAATGTTTACAGATTTATACATTCCTTATAATTTATTGTCAAGTGTTTGAAATTTCAGCGCATCGGATCTTGTCGCTCCACGGTGTCGTGGTGCCAGCCGTCCAGCAGGTGGCAAAATGTGTCTGCGTCATATCATTTTAAAAGTGCTCAGCCGAATGAAATGAATGAAGATAACTTGCCCCCAGTTCTCATTGGAGAAATGACATTGATTCACTTCCGTACAACAGCCCGATCGTGTCCGACGTGTCGTGTAGTGTCAGCAGTCAGATCGCACCCGACCATCGGACCGTATAGTGTGAGTAGGTGAGTCGTGATCTGTAAACTTAAAACCCCTTCGATTCACTCGCACAGTGTGTGCAGCAGCTTTTGACGTGATAGAAAAAAAAATTGCTCAGTGTACGCCCAGCATTACTCAGCTGGTACTAGCAGGATGTAGACCATGTCTCATCGTCTATATGCATGACCAGTGTTGTCATTCAATTTTAAATGTTTTGCAAGTAGCACTATTAAGCCTGCAGAAAAAAAGAAAACTTTAATTTAAATGCACAACGCAGCCAAAAAGGAGGCAAAAGGAAAGAAAATGCACTCATTCCTTATTTTCACCTTTCACCAGAAGGCTGCGAAACAAAACGATCCACTCGATGTGCGGATGACCTATTGATGAAGCAGAAAAAGCATTGTACGCCTCTAGAACAGTCATTTGCTCTGGATTAAGTAGGCTCGTAAAAAGAGTTAAAAAAAAAGGGACAATCAAATTTTGTTATCAAATCACAGCGCTTAGATGTGACGAGTGGCATAGAGGCCCATGTCTCGATTGGAACAAGGCCCACCTTAACGGGGCACTGATTGGATCACCCGAATTTGGGAAACTAATCTAATTTATCTGCCTGGTTGGTCCAGACCCACTGGACCACTCTGGTCTCACACGATGCATGGGCGATTCGTTGGTTCTGGCTTGCCAGGCTAAGAAAACGGTGGTGGAAAGGAAGCTCAGTATCGGTTTTCACAATGGTGCCTCCACATAGGAATTCAGGAACAGGATATGTCAGGGTGTGTGTGTGTGTGTGTGTGTGTGTGACCACGCATGTGTGAAATCTCCTGTAAGCACAGATGGCCTGACAATTTTGTCACTACAGCTTGTTAGCAATAGCCCACACTCAAATATCCCATTGCACACACACACGCACACACACACACACATGCTAAACACGTGCACACACACGTGCGCCAATACGTGACACATCGATGGCGGACTGTCTGTGTCGACTAGCCAATCTGGTGCTCACAGCAGCCAAACAGTGGACCATGGCGGATGATTCAACGCAGGTGCAGTTGATGGGAAAGCCACACCTCTCTATAAGACAGATTCACACTACTGGGTTCTGAAGAAGAAAAACATTTGGTCACGATCATGCATAGGGCTAGATTCCCCATGGTGATGAATGGAGTATCTATCTATCTTCATAAATGCAGCAGACAATAGTTTGTTCACCTACTAATTTGACAATTTTTTTTAATTTCTTTTGAAAGACGCAGCGCTCCCAGCTGCTGCTCATCAACACTCTACAGTCCGTCTCCTCAGTCTTGGTCAAGGTGAGCTAGCCTGACACTAGGTTTTTTCTATACGGTACGAATACGTACGTATACGTGAGCAAAACAAATGTGTTGTCACCGTTGTAGCATGCTCCTGTTTTTACTGAAGCGGCCTCGTGCACACACCTCTGTTGTGCGTGTGTGTGCGCGCGTGTGTGTGTCTCCCTATTGCACCACTCTCTTTCCCTGTCTTTTCTTTTCTGAGATCTGGTGCACGCTCACGCACACACACACACATAAACACGCGCACGCAGACACACGCATTTCTGCCGTTGCAGCCTCCTGCTTATGTGTGTGTGTGTGTGTGCGTGCGTGAGCGTGCGCCGGATCGCGGAAAAGAAAAGACAGGGAGAGTGGTGCAATGGGGAGACACACGCACAACAAAGGCGCGTGCATGTGTCTCACACACACACACACACACAAAAGAACAGAAACAAGCAAACACACACATTGACGCACACAGACACACACTCACACACAAACCCTCTCCCTCCTCCGACGCCGTCGTCGTCACCCCCCACCCCTCCACCCTCCCCTCTTCCTCCAGCACAAACATGATGCATACACACACACACACACAGATATCTCCTGCGCCGCTGGAAGCCACGTGCAATTGTTTACAACTATCATGCATGGGGCGGACTGCATGAAAAGTGTGTGTTATCGCGTTGTTGGCTCACGCGCGAATTCCAATGCGCCGCACGTGGTAGTGTTCGTTGATTATGGAAACTGCAATTTTCCAACCGGATGGCATAGGGACCGTATATATACTGACAGTGTACGGACCGTATTCGGACCACTCTGCAGTGGAAACCTAGCGTGACTAAGCACGTGATTCAATACCTAGATGAAGTTTCCATGGATTACTGTACCAACTCTGGAGTTTGACTCAACCTGGGTGTTGTCTGTCCCGCTTGCAGCCAGACCCCCAGGAGCTTTCACCGGAACCTGATTTCGCACCGTTGGACCTCAATAGAGATGAGTACCATGTCCTAGGACGAACCGATGGACTATGTTTAGATAGGTGTTGTTGTTGTACACCCACGGCCTCTAAATGGCCACTCACATTAATATGAAAATATAATTAAATGAAATATTATAATTATATATTTATATTATATTATATTTATAATACACTAAAGGGTTTCTAAATCTTCCCTTGTTTTCTCCTCTCTGGGTCATTTCCTAATTAGATCAATAACCAGTGACATTAGCTTTAGCTTGTAAAGTCTTTCACTTGCCGCCATGCTGAAGAATTTGGTGATATTCTAACATTTGCTATCAACTAAACCTTGTTATAGCCTTTTTTGAGTCCACTAAGCTTTTCTTATACGCAGAATAACACTGTACACACACACACAGCAGCAGAACACAGCTGCTATGACGGGAGAAGTGTACCATCTGCGCCTGAGAGGAACTCAGGGAGATGAGTGACAGAAGGTTTACGTCTAGTCTCACAAAGTTCTCTGTTTATGCATAATTTTCACAATCACCTCCAACATGTCTGCCTCCAGTGGTCCCAGAAACTTGCTGTTTTGTTCTGTACATTCCAGGGCTTGAAAACGAAATTATTTCTTAAAACGTTCCGTTCCGAACGGTTCAGCCAGGTCTATGGTCTTTTTCGCTCTTGGAACCGTTCCGCCACCAAAATATTGGTCCTGAACCATTCGGAACACAAACGTTTTGTTCGTTCTTAAAATTCCAGTGCAGTGTTCAGTTTACATGTAGGTTTTTACAAAATATATTTGGTGGACTTTCAAACTTCAGTGCAATGTATTAAAACCGGGTTTAAAACACCATTATATTCTCTTCCTCATCTGTCCACAAGATGGAGTCCCAGATGCGGTGAAAGTGGACGGAAATAGTCTGCCAGTCATAGGATATGATATGTTTTTTACTGGTTTTGTGGATTTCATAATGTTCTGTTTCTGTTCCGAAACGTTTGAAGAACTGTTTTTTTCATTTCTGTTTCCACTCTTCGTGAAATTCTGTAAAATTCCGTAAAATTCCGTTTTCGGTTTTCGTTCCTTGAACCGGTTCGGAGCTCTGGTCCTTTCATTGATATTGTTGCATAGTTTGGTTCTCTGTCTCTGCTTCTTTTAGCTTTGACTAATCCCTCATGATTGTTTATTTGAGTGAAGCTAATTCACAGAGTTATTTCTACGAGATTTATCGTCAATCACATGATATAAGGTAGCCTGGCAAGCCAGAACCAATGAATCGTCCACGCATTGCACACGATTAGAACTCAGAATTCAGCGGCTAGCGATGTGCAATTCGTGGACGGTGCATTGGTCTGGCGAGCCAGGCTAGATCTAAGGTACTTTATTTAGACACATGTACATGCACAGTGAAATTCATCCTCCACATTTAACCCATCCTTGCAAGCCAAAAATGAAAACATAAAAATAACCATGATGTAGCTGTGTAATTAGGTAAAGCCATGGAGAAGAGATGGGTTTCAAGTTGTGTTTTGATTCTGTCCAGAGAAGGTGAATGGTGAATATCAGCAGGAAGGGAGTCTTGTGTTGTGTGGGTGTATGCGAGAGGTGTGCTTTTTTTCCGTGCATGAGCTCGGGTGCAATGCGTGAGCCTCGGTGTTTGTGCGTATGTGTCTGTCATCTCAGGTGTAGTGTGTTTGTGAAGTGAGGTGGGGGTGGGATGGTGGGGAGTGTAAGTAAATGCACTGACGTCAGTTCAGATGCAGTTGTTTGTGTGGGCTGAGGCATCACCAGAGATGGAAAGAGTACTGAAAAATTGTAATTGAGTAAAATTATCTTTGCTTTGCTTAAATTGTACTCAGAGTAAAAGCAAAATTACCCGTCTCAAAATGTACTTCATACAAAATTACTTCATTTAAAATGTAATGAGTAAAATTAGTAAAAGTTACTGCCGTTTTTTTTCCACCCAAATATGATTTTTATTTACTTCCTCACATTGTTACAAGTCAGCGGGACCAGCCGGCCAAGATGAGAGCGTCGTCCGCAGACCGCCCAGCAGCGCCGCGCCGACACGGATTGTCCACGGAGGTCCCAGCGCGCCCAGCAGCTCCGCATCAACTCTTATCAGTCCGCCCCTACTTAGGACAGCATCCGACCCCAGAAGGACGCAGCCCCAAAGTCTTGGTCCAGCAGGGCCCCCAGGAGCTTCCACCGGAACCTGATTCTGCCCCGGTGGACCCAATACAGAGATGAGTAACTTGTCAGAAGATGAAGACATGGACTATAGTTAGATAGGTGTTGTTTCTATCTGCTTGACCTCTAAAGGGTCCAACTAACTATTTCATGAAATACAAAACATATCATTTAAGTTTCTGCAAACCAATAAAGGGGTTTATGTAAACCCTTCTTTGTCTCATTTCTGGTCATTCCTCAATTAGATAAATAACCTGTGACACACATGTCTCAACCACACTTACAAAAATAACAAAACAATGGGGGAGGGGGGCGGGGGATTAAAACCAGGAACCCACAACAAAACATTGAGAAAAACAACAATACGAAATAATAACAAATAATGGTGCCGCCATAATGCACCACCACTATAAGGCATTCCCTGGCGCTCCTGAGGAATACCGGAAACATGCCCCATATTTCAAAGGATGTTGATGTGTGGGTGTGTTTAATAGAAGATTGTGTGCGAGACTGTTTGAGTGGGTGTGTCGTTGGCACTTTGAGTTTTCAGAACACAAAAAAATGAGATTATTTACTGACACGTGTGGGCACAGCTGTGGATTAATTTATTTTTGATTAATCTCAACTAATTGCTATTAATTACACTTGAATGATTATTATGGACTGGGCCAAGCAAACTCCACGGTAGAACTACAGCTCTGCATTAATCTAAGATGCACAGCTTAATGAGATGCACTATGTCTTATGAACACAAATTAAAATTGCATTGTATTCTGTGGTATAATTTTCATGGCCAACTTTGCAGATGCAGTGCTATATATTAATACTTAAGTTCAGGCTCAGTGTTCAAAAAACAGACCTATTATGATGCAGCACATCCCATTACTCCACAATACTCCTTCATATTGATCAAGTCAATGAAAACCAGAGTAATCACCTATGGCAAGGAGATTATGTTTTCTTGGTGAATCTGTTTGTGGATATTGGATAATGAGCCAAATCCAGGATTTTTTTTTATTATTGTTATCATTGCAGGAGATACTGTTTTTAAGGACAGCATAATTGTACAAAAAGAAGACATCTTCACCCCCGTTTGGGTCCATAGAGCTAAGCTATGTTAAGAAAGTACACAAACATGCATCTGTACAGAGTTGGCATGTCAGTGTGTGCTGCTGTAGCCATATGCTGCGCAGATTTTTTTTTTTCTGAAATGCTAATTAGGACCAAGGGATTTAATTGCGGGACCAGGTGTGCAAGCCATGGCAACACTCACCTGACACCCACACACAAGACACAGAAGGAACGAATACACACACACACACACACAAGTACAGGAGCGTGCGTACAAACACAGACAGTCTAAATGAAGATGACATACTACAGCAACAACATCCACCACAACCACCGCTCCCTGAGGCAGTTATCACCGTGCTAATGAAAACGAATCACCGCTGTCGCTGATGCCGATTTTTTTTGGTAAGCAGGCTGCATTGATTCGTCATCGGCCAGCGCACCCTGACCGTTCTGCAGCGAGGATCGAGAACCCGAGGCCTGGTTTTTCCGCCGCTGTCGAGGATGTTGACCCGAAACGCTAAGATTAAGATTGATTACCCTGCAAGACACAATCCGCATTTTCCTTGAAAAAATCGTGTTATTTTTTATTTCAATCTTGTCATATCAGTTAACACATGAAATGAAAAGAAAACTAAAAACATTTTTTTTATATATATTTGACCTTAGATTTGACATAATTTTACACACACACACTCAACATGGTGTTCTGCGCTGATTCAATGCATCATGGGTGAAACCATTACCAACTATATAGACCAGTTGATTAGGATCCAGTGATAGGAAAGAGTGTGTCAAAATAGGGTACCTTGTCTCTTTTCCTAAACATGGGCGCCCCACAGGGCTGCATCCTCTCTCCACTCCTGTATTTCATATATACTAATTTTTGTCAATCCCATGATTGTTCAATTCATGTTGTATAAACGACACATCTGTAGTTGGCCTTATTACAACCGGAGACAAATCCGCTTACTGCAGGGAAGTAGAGGAGCTGGTGAACAATCGGATCCTGAACACCTACAAAACCAACGAGATGATTGTTCATTACAGGAAAAATATCTTGTGTTCCCGCTCCATCAATGGGCAGAAGGTGGAAAGAGTTTCCTCCTTCAGGTTCCTGGGGACCACGATCCATGAATTCCTGTCATGGGATCTCAATTCCATCCTCATGGTTAGATAGATAGATCCATGCTAGTCTGGTTTGGTGACTCAACTGGATAAATCTAAGTTGGAAGTGATAGTGCGGCGAGCATCCAAAGTCATTGGATGCAGGCTGCCCACACTTTCATCACTCTGACACTAGAATAAATAGGGAGGCCCAAATCATTACAGACAACTCCCACACTCTTCAGTCTCCTTCCATCTGGCAGGAGATACAGGAGCATTAAATGCTCAACATCTCGCTTCAAAAACAGCACTTACCTAGTAGCTATCAGACACTTGAACTTAACTTGCTAGGACACTGCAGACTTTATGCTCATATATTAGTTTATATATATGCTCATAGCATTTAAAATACTGCATGCTGCTGGCTCTTGTACTGCCCTGTCCTGTCATTGTACTGTATCTGCAAGGCGTTGTAATATGTGGTCTTGTCTTGTATTGTCTGTAAGTCTGTACATGTTGAGCATGAACCAAAGCCTATTCACTTGTTGAAATGGCAAATCAATTCTTGAACTTGAACTTGATTGCCTGTGGCGATCGTCTGCACAGCCTTTAGCTGCCGCTTTAATCCCTATGTGGCTGATTTGAAAAAAGATGCTATTAACGTACATGTGGAGACAATTACACCAGTCCGAGTGAGTGGACAAATTAAACACATCGAAAACCACATAAAACAGCTTGATCTGCATCCATTAAGTAGGATTTGAGGGTACGTGGGCAGCAACGACAGAAAATATAATATATAAAATAGAACCCACAGCGGGAACGTTTATGAACAACATAGAAAGACGGTTTATGAGCGTTGCAGAAAGTTGAGTGTTGCATGCGCAAAGCAATCCTAACAACCTTGCGTACAAGGTCATGGCTTATTAACACAGGTGGTGTGGTTTTTATTGTGTGTTTTATGTGTGTGATTTTAATCAGGGTGCATGCTGCATAGTCTGGGATGCACTGGTCTGCAGCTTTTATAAGAACAGATTAGGATGTAGGCTTGAAGCTTGGTTCTAATAAATTATTATGTGTTTCATTTGCAAGACAGGAATAAGGTTTTTAAATACCTCAACAGTTTCGGTCGCGGTTCTGCGACCTTCGTCAGGAAGTGGCGTCTGTTTGGCATGGTGACACCGCAGCTTTATCACTTCCTTGTGGGCGTGGTCTGACTGGGTTTCCGGCATAGACTGTAGATAAAGTAGACGCAGCGTGCGTGACATCATCCCATAGCGGTGAACACGGGCTTTTTGAAGATCGATCATAGAGCCAAAGAGGGCTGACATTGCTGAGAAATACCCGTATGTTGGGGCGGTCCTGGGAGGTTTGGAGATGCCCCCTTTCCAAATATGGAGCTAAGGGCGTGTTCGGGGATACCCCGTTTCCAAATATGGAGCTAAGGGCGTGTAGTCAGCTCTATAGTAATACATTTAATAAAATAATAATAATACAAGTGCTGGGATTTGTGTACATGTGTACATATTTTCAAAGTCCATATTTTTATCCTAAATTAGAGGGGTAAACCCATAGGGTTTTGTTTCTGAGTCCACACATGCCCACGTGAAGCGAAAACCAATAAGGAAGTAAGCTTCAACCACGGGCTCTACCGTGACGTCCATATTTATATACAGTCTATGGTTTCCGGCCAGTCTGAACACGCCTCCGCTGTCCAGGGGCCGTTGCGGGATAGAGTCCCAAAGTGTGAAAGAGTATAAGCTCCTTCATCTCTGTTGATGGTGTTCTTGCCACACTTCCTAATTTCTATTGCTTCTTTGATCCATCGTTGAGATCTGTTGCTTTCCGTTATGATGATCCTTGCGCTGTCCCAGTCCATCCCAGCCCCTGGACAGGGGGAGGCGTGGTCAGACTGGCGGGAAACCCAGTCAGACCACACCCACAAGGAAGTGATAAAGCTGCGGCGTCACCATGCCAACCAGGCGCCACTTCCTGATGAAGGTTGCAGAACAGCGACCGAAACTGTCGAGGTATTTAAAACCTCATTCCTGTCATACAAAGAAAACATGTAATTTATTAGTACTTGATTTGACAGAATGAACACCATTCTTGAATTGGAGCTTGGTTGATCAAAAAAAAATAAATAAAACAGGAATTGGCCTTTTAAAGATTAAATAAAAGCATAAAACTTGCTCGACCCAGCCATTGAGTAGCATAGCTTTTTTTGAATCAAACATTCCCTCATGTCTGCATTTTCATTCTTGTATTGTTTGCTATATTTTTGTTCTATATTATTATTATTTTCTTCGCTCATCCATGTTTGAAGTGCCCTATAACAGGAGTGTAGGCTAGAGTGGAACGCTGTTCGCACCCTCTCGTTATTTTGTATGATTTTCCGTTTGTGACATGTGGGTAGGATTGCACCAGAAGTAGTCATTGACGCCACCTATGGCTTGTGGGTGTGCAGCATAGACTGTTTATAAAGTAGACGCAGCATGCGTGACGTCATCCCATTGCTTTCATCCTAGGATGAAAGCAATGGGTTGTAGCCTACGGTGCCATTGTTGAAAGTACCCGTATATCCGGAGACAAGGAGAGGTAGAGAGAGCTATACGCTGATATGTGAGAGAGAGATACCCCACTGTCCCACACGCAACTTCTTCCGGTGGTACTCTCCGCTAGGGGCACCAACGGACAGAGTCAGAATGAATGGGATCTTATGGGAGCTGAAATAAAAAATATTAATGCCAAATCTGACGCGTTCGTGAAATTATGACCCCCCTCACACAATGAACCGTGAATTATCCTGACAATATACATTGAAACATCAATTAGAAACAATCTTTAAATAGGTTAAAACAGGCTGCTAAGATTGGAATATTTGTATTGGAAACTACCATAGGGCACGTTTTCCGGAGACGAGGTTCCCCC
>OMKY01178480.1:0-11544 GCA_900302395.1 Bregmaceros cantori
AGGGAGTAGGGGATAGGGAGCGATTTCGGACATAGCCATTTTTTTTAAATAAACAAGATGGCCGCCACGTTTCGTGACATTAGAACTGTCCTCACCAAGACCTGAGAACCTGAGAACTTTACCACCTTACCGGTCCCTTACCACCCTCCTTCCCTCCTGAAGACACTACAGAGCTCTGCCTAAGAGCATCATCATCTCTCCCATAGTCTGGCTAACCGTTGGGAAGCCACTGAAGTCTTTGCAACCAGCTCTCTCCATCTCTCTCCATCTCTCTCTGTCCTCGGCCACTCGCATGGCGCAGTGTCTCAGCCTGCACCTTGTCCACTCTTGGATGTTATCTTCCCATCACTTTCTCTGTCCTCCTCTCCTCCTTCCACCTGGCCACCTTCCAAATGACTGTCCCACAGGAAGCTGCAAAAAAGGGCCCATATTAGGGAAATCCACCCATATAAATTGAAGGCTGATGCTTGAAGTAGTGGAATTTAGCTACATCTACATTTGTCTTTGTGTCATTGACATAGTTCATTGCATTTTGTCATTTTGGTTTATAGACAGAGATGGCAAGTAACCAAGTACAAATACTCAAGTACTGTACTTAAGTAAAATGTTCAAGTATCTGTACTTTTAGAAGTACTTTTTTCTGTGATTACTTTTTACTTGTAGTGAGTACATTTTAAACAAAAATATCTGTACTTCTACTCCTTACCTTTACCAAAACAGGCTCGTTACTTTTTTTTTGCATTGACGGGGTAGGATAACGTCTATAATATTAGCCAGTAGGGGGCGCTGATGTACCGAGTGCAGTCCCAGTTAAGTGGATTTCATTTAGTCCCGAGATATAAGCTAAATTAGTCTAGGTTGTTAGTCATTAATTCAAACAATAACATTGACAAAGTAACATTGAAAAAATGCATTTTACATACAATTTTATTTGTAGTACTTTGTACTTTATACTTTCAAAAATACTTTTGAGTACATTTTAGAGCATGTACTTTTTACTTTCAAAAATACTTTGAGTACATTTCTGAGCCTATACTTTTTACTTTACTTGAGTAGCTATTTGGATCAGTATTTTGTAGTCTTACTCGAGTAGTTTTTTTACAAATGTATTTCTCTTACTCAAGTAAGAAATCCCGGTACTTTTGCCATCTCTGCCGACGAGTCCAAAAGTAATCCCTTTCCTAGTCTGTCATTTGCCTAGCCCGATGAACCCAAACGGGCGTCGTGCAACAACTTACATATCAGATTGAAAAGGAAACATTTTGGAAGTGATCAACCGTTTCAATCATGTCCGTTTCATCACGACCGTTTCATCACAGTCTGAGTTAGCCTGGCAAACCAAACCAAACCAAACAAATTGTCCACGCATCCTGACGAACGACTGTGTTTGGCATAGTAATGCATAGTAAGCGTGTGAAAGATTCTTTGGGTCTGGCTTGCCTGGCTAAGTCAGAGACAGTGGGCACACAACGGGCAAGGTAGGTATGCATCGATTTGCCTAAGATCAGGAAAGAACATATTTCAGTACAAATTCTCAATGGCATTTTCCTTTAGCGCATGTTGCCAAAACAAAATAGCTCAACTTCCACATCGTTGTCTTTTGTTTTTCCCGAAGCCAATCCATACAACAGGATGGTATTCCGTTATTTTATTCACACATGCCGTGGTCCGTTAAAACATTCCATCAAAACGGACCACACACACGCCCATTTATGAACAAATCCCATTCTCAACTGATAACATGTGAATCAACACATGGCTGAATGATACTGACTGATAATCCTGAAGGAACTGCCAATGCCTCTCCCACACATGCAAACACATCCCCATACTTTATATAATTGATCACTTTAGTGATCATGTTGATACACTATAGAACAGTTGAATTTACACCATTGAAATACATCAAAGGTTATTTGAATTGATGTAGTTCCATTTTGTTGCGGTGCAAAGTTTCATTTTTGAATGCTTTCAACGTGTCCCGTCAAAATTCCTGGACAAAGTACAAATGAAATGACGTCAAACCATCCACTGCCGACTTGCATAGATGTTCAAGTGATTATTACATTTGGGCCAGAATAGGAGAGGACCGTTTTGTCAACAAAGAGATGAACCATTTTTGAGATTTACTTTCAAGTCTGGGCAGCATGCATTGCAAGTGTTCCCATCTACGTCACTGTAGAACCGATCTTGAAAAGGTACCAGCCATCAGAAGGCTTGGGTGAAAATGAATCGGTGGCCGTGTCCGAAATCGCTCCCTGGCCCCCATATAGTGCACTATATGGGGCGCACGCCAATTTGTAGGGGTCTCTGAATTCTCCATGCACCCTATATAGTGCACTCGAAAGTATTCCACAATGCACCACGAAAAGTAGTGAGCATCGGATGTACCCTAGAGGAAGCAATATAACCCATAATGCATTGCGAGAGTTTTTGAAATGACCTAAACTCCAAAAAAATGGAGTGGTGGGAGTAAATAGCGACCGACTGAGGCAAATCGTTATAAATTTAAGTACTTTTGACTTTTTCTGATGATTGTTGAATTTCATAATCATATTTTCTATGATTATATTTTATCATAATATTGACGGTGCCAACAGTAGTGTCCGAAATCTCGGCCGTTGCTGTCGAGTGCACTATAAGTGAGTGCACTTTATGGGGGGGGGGGAGTAGGGGTTAGGGAGCGATTTCGGACACAGCCAATGTGTATTCTTGTCGACTCAGTCGTTTTCATTAAAAAAACATAACCCATACAATTAGAAAAAAAATCCACGTTCTACAAGCGTGCAAGTTGGAGCTTTATCAAAAGTTTGACAGGGCATAGAAACGTGCGACATTCTGCAGTCTGTGGACGTTTTACAAGGGTTTCAGAGGGAAAACCTCAAAGAATAAGTCGTTCAATAGATTTTTACCATGAGCAAAATTAAAATGATACAACTTCTAAAAAAAACATGCAGTGACCAGACCGGGAACTGAGAAGAGTCAAATTGTAACAAAACAATCTGGCCGTTGCAGGTACATCACAATGTGAACACATACCCACGTCTTTACAGATCAAAAAGTAGTCAAATTAAAATCATTTGAAATCACTGAAATGGTACGAAGTCACATTACATTTTGCCCAAGTAAAAATCATGAACAAAAAAAATCCAGAAGAAATTGAGTCTCCACTTGGAAGGTTTAAATGTTGGGTAAAGTCATCTACTCTGATGAGTATGTCTCGTATTAGGAATATATAAAAAAAAAAATAAAGAGACTCGACCATAAAAAGTAGCTGCCACATCAGAACAAAAACTTAAGCCCCCTCCACCCTAGGAAATAAACAACAAGCTTAAACTGCAATTGTATACATCGTAAAAGGCTTAGCAATGTTCTTTGGTTTTTTAGATTGAAAATATTTCACCAAGGTCACCTGTTGAAAGTCAAAAGGGGAGAAATCAAACAGTGAACTATATGACTGGTTCGGTTAGATTTTACACCTAAAAACACAGTATTTCAAACTATCCATATATTTGTAACAAATACAAACACATGAGGACAGAAAATGATCAAGTACAAAATATTCCATCACTTGCTGACATGTTCCACATTGCGACATCACATATTACAAATGAGTTTCACAGGGCTCGCAAGGCTGGAATTGGCATTAAAACATGCACATTCCCTGAAATTATCCAATATTTTAAAACTCAAAATTTGTTCAAAGTACCAAGGCATATCAACATCACATGCGATCATGGGCCGGCTGGATCGACATTAATATTCAGTAGATTGCAGTGAGATTGCGGGTTGTGTGCAATGCAATGAAACCCACTAAAACGTATGCCTTGCCAAAGTGTGCGCAATGCAGTACATTGTTGTGTCCCTTGCCTAACTACTGGCATGAATAGGTTTGAAAAGAAACGGCCAAAACAGCAAATCCCATGATGGCAGGTAATAGGGCTGTTGCATGTGATGTCACAGCTTGGAATCGGCGGCACGACATTTTGATGGTTTCATGTAAGGTTGAGTGGTATACCTTACCACCTTGCGTCCATTATATACACAATAGACGTAATTAGGCTGCAAATTGCTGCCGATTGATAGTTTATTACCATGGATAACTCAATAACTTTTAAACAATGTTATGCAAACATTGCTCTCTGCCTGTTTGTCTGACCGCGATGATACCACCATAATGTCTGCCGCCAGCGCACAACATCCCTATTAAGGCTGCGTATAAATTGTCCGCTCATCCCTAAAGAGTAAGAGCAGCGTGTTCCTAGAAAATGGAGATATGTATTCAGGATAGGGCTGAAACGATTAGTTGATTAATTGATGACTAATCGATTATAAAATGAATTGTCAACGAATGTAATAATTGATAATCACCAAGAAATTGAATCATCATTTCGCCAGTTTTGTGCCGACATTACCCCAATTGGTCGAGGCAAAATTTGATAAAATCATATATGAAAATATCAAACATTAAATGGTCATAACTGATGGAAAAGAGGTGAAAAAGAAGAAAAACATGAATATAATAAGAAAATAAATCTAAATATTACTGTATAAATTGTAATAAGTTTGTCTCTGGGAAAGTAACTTTGTTGGAAACCAACTTTGTTGGTTAAGAAGAACCAAATTTGACTAGATTTGAACAAGATTAATCTCTTGCAAACATTGGCCAGCATGAATATCTTGTGGATTTTCTAAAATGAAAAGCGTCCGATTGCTAATGGTTTAAATAATTATTAAAATAATGGTTAGTTGCAGTCCTAATGCAGTGATGTGCCATTTCGTAGGAAATATTCAGGGAAAAGAACTATAAGGCGAGGATAAACACAAGTTCCTCTTGAAGATATGCTGGCCATCAAGGGCGACTCTTGACGGCTTCATTGAATTTCTGTGATTGCGATGTCACAATTTGAGGAGCAAATCGGCTTCTATGTCATTACCAAACAGAGTCCAATACAGATCTAGACGACGTATTGGTCATATTTATTCAGGTAACCAAAACGAATCGGTCTTGCCCATCACCATATGTGCTCATGGGTTAGATTTGGACTCCACCCTATACAGACTATAGTGTAGAAATAATAATATCAACGTGCAAATCTAAGATCATATTTTTACATTTTGGTGAACATACAAATGGAACCAAGGTCACAGTTCAGGGTTTCATTCCCACTTTTAAAAGGCATGAAAAGTAAGCAAACTAGGGACCTTCGTGGATGGATGTTAAGATGGCGTGGAGGTTAACTCATCCAGTGCCAGAGTGACCCAGAGAAAATGAAGTTCTGTGTCCTTGTCAACAACACATACCCAAGGAAACTTCAGTAACATGGGTGTTTAGCACTAAAAATTGCTGATTTCTGACAAAATCCTGAAACACTACGGGTGCAGTATGGCCGCTGTCCACTAGTTGGCACTATACGTATCGACTATACGCCACTTCAATCGCTAGACGCTTGCATTGGGTCTGGGAAAATCAGGTTTGCCGTCGATACGGAATCAATCGACCAATCAGTGCGGCCGTGAGTGTGGGCGGAGTTTGGTTGTCCACCTAATGCGCAGTGACTGGACAACACAATTTGATTGACGCTTTTTTTTTTTAAACGTTTTAAAACCCTGGTTTTACCAGACCCAATACAAGCGTCTAGCGATGTGTGATGCGTGGACGATGCCTTGGTTCTGACTCGTCAGGCTAACCTGAGGCACCAGCTGGCGGACATAAGCGATACTGCGCTTGCATCCATTATGTTCTGCAATAGAAGCTGAAGGAGCAATAAAGTGTCTTTGGCATTGAACCACACTATTCAAAAGATGTGAGAGCGTCGTTGGCACCGAATGAGTTAATCACGCAGTAACAACCACGACTCACCGTGCCTCGAGTCACGTCGAAACAAAACTGAATTCTGAGATGCAAACATCGAACAGGTCGCTATGGTCATGTTGCTGCGCTTGTTGCTACTAGTGTTTCCATTTATACCATCCCCAGCTCCCCAATTGTTCACCATATGCATTCACAAGCCCCTCAAGAAACAGAAGGCCAACACTAATGGGAAGCAATCGCACTTGGGTGGCAATGTCCACCGCCCTGGATCCATCGGGCTAGGCTAAGTAATGACCTAAAAGTGAAATATCCAAATATACATATCCACCCATTCTTGTCCAAACAGGCCTCAGACTGCCTCCATGTGAAGAATTGTATTGAGAAAATGAACTTGACATACCCAAGGGAGCATTTCAGGAACTTGAAAAGTATCAACTAGAAGCACTCAGATTGCACACCTGCGCCGTAGTGGTAAAAAAAAAAAAAATAGTACTAAAAAAAATAGTAATAAACGGCTCTGCCCAGGCGCAGGTAAAAATGGTGGCCAATACGGATTTCAGACAATCCACGCAGTGCAAAAGCCACTGTAGTATCTGTCTGGCCTCTTGCTCCAAGGGACCTGCGCCTTGGGATCAGTCTTTCCAGAAGGCTAGTAGGATCGGCTGCATGGTTCATGCAGTGGGAGTCTTTCAATGCACATTCACAAAATGCCTCTAGTACAGGTTTTTCCAAGTCCTGAAACACCCGCTCAGTCTCATTTAACCTAGGGGAACAATGCAGTTAGATGGACATGTAATGAATGGCAATTTCGACTGCAGGCTCATGAATCCTTCTTGGTCAAACTAAATCTTTTTTTAGACTATACCCCGCTCGGTGTCAACTAGTTGGGGTGTCACGGTATGAATTTCTAGGCTCACAGCTTTTATCGTGGTTTATGCCATTACCTCAGTAATATTTAAGATAATTGAACTCAGAGTTCTAATTTAAATTAAGTGATAATATCATGCATGAAAGTAGTGGTCTGCCCCCGATAGCGTTTTGAGCCCTGCCGTCCTCGTCATGTCCATTCTTAATTTTGAGAAAGCCATATGTCCAAATCATTTGTGGAATATACATTGGATGGAGTTGTGCGTGCACTGGACTAAGTGCAACGGTCAAAGTTCATGTCATGACATCGAAAAACAGAATTGACTGTAGCGGCTGTGCGCTGTCATCACGCACAGCACTTGAAAAGGTCCGTTTTCAATGTTTTTATTCATACTTTCTGTTCAAGGTTAAGTTCAGCTGTCCGATAACAAAGACACGTTTAGCTGTCTTTGAAAATCAGTCATCTCACCTTCAAAATAGTTTACGGCAGTTACCTTGGTAACCGTGACACCCCATCCACTAGCATCAGTCACATCCTCCATTGGCTTTGAAATGCATATGGTACATACGCACACACGTACACTCATACACACACCTGCATAAGTTGGCGAGTAGTGAACAAGCATGAAATACAAGACATAACAAAAACAGTTACTGCGTATTCACTCGAATATTGTCATTCAAGCTCAGCTTTATGAGAATTAAAAGTAAGGTTCATGAGTGGCGGAAAACAAAGGGAGAGAAAGAACAAAAAAAAAAGACAACTAGTGCTTTGTGGACCAGCTTGTTCAGGGGAAGGGGATGGGGGGGTCGTCGTTTCCTTCCAACCCCCTAACTCTCAAGATGTGTAGAGCTCTCCTCTGAAACAGTACTGTCTGTCTTCGCGCTGTCTGCCTCCTCGCAGTGCGCTTGCGTGTCTATGACCGTTTTGCCGTTGCTTGCGAGCGCGACGGCGTCGTTGGCGCTGGTCGCCGACAGCGGCGCGCTCGCCTCGCCGGCCGCCATTCTGTCCTCTGGTTCACTGTCGTCCGCTACGCCGGCGCTGCACGCCGAGTCCTCTTCGCTGTCACTGTCACACAAACTCGACATGTCGTCTTCGGAGTCGGAGTAGACCTCGGCTCCGTGAAAGATGTACTGGTTGGGGGCTTGGAAAAGATATTGACATGCTGCGAGGACAGAGGACAGAGAACAGGATGAGGGAATTAGAGCAGGGTCCATTCAAGTGAATATTGAAAAGTTCAAGTTCTAAAATAGATGTATGGGGGAGGGGGGGGCGTCCCCCAGACCATTGGTCGAACAGTGCCGCGGGTTCAAATCCCCTGTCCGGCTTCGTCCCAGTCTCCGATTAAACCCTATCACTATCTCTCAATAAAAAGTGAAAAACTTGCGCCCAAAAAATAATTTGTAAATAACATAAATAGAAGTACGAATCAACTTGAATTCAGCATCAATCTTGCAAAAATACTGCATACATCAACAGCCATGCATCAACTTGAGCGCTGCGGGCCTCCACAGACATTCCAGAACACAGACAAATTTGGGCGGTAGTTCCGGTAAAATTTCTTCTGGTAGGACTGACAATGACTTCGCTCTGTTCCGCTGACAATCTAGATAATCTGCGCAGCCAGTTCCTTTTACGAACACATGAAATGTGGGGAGTTACTTGAAGTCGTATTTGTATTTCATCAACACTTATGCATAACGGTGATCAAAGTGCATAATGGGTGATTGTGAGCGAGTTGTATTAAGCAGATTTTGAAACCGCAGGAAATTGTCATGGCGGTAAATGGACCAGAATTTGTTTTCAATTCTAAAAACACGGTAATGATTTCCAGCCTTCAGAAAAATCTGCAAAGTCAAGATTGCCATGAGATAAATAATAAAGAAATTATACAATTTTCATCAACAAATTGTAAAATACCACAACCATTATTACAATATTATGATATTAGTATTACATTGTTCTACCATTACCATTATTACGCTGCCATTATCTTTTTTTTGTTTCTACTTCTGTATTCTGTAGTATTACTTGCTGTACCAGGGGGTTGAACTGATGACCCAAGTCAAATTCCATGTTGAGTGCATGCACGATTTGGCAATAAATTGATTCCGATTCATTACACACCCTTGATTGGCACCAACCCAAATTTGAAACCATGATCAGGCTTACCGTCAAGACGTTTGCTGATGGGGCTTCTATTTAGCCGGCTCGCCCAACAGCGTCTGCGGAAATCCAGGCTCGAGTCAGGTCTCTTGCCTTCTGCTTCTTGTGATGCATCTTCTGCTGCAGGCACATCAAGAGATGGCTCCACGTTGACAGAAGCCGCGGGCTTGCCGGACGCTAGGTGCTCTTTAGGGACCAGGCACCCATCAGGTACTGCATTATCAGCAGCAGTCATCGCCGTCGTCTCGTCATCCTTCTCCGTAGCTTTGTTAAGCTTGGGCGTAGAGTCCGCCACTGCTGCCGGGTTGACCTCAGGCGCTGCACCGGCGGCGTCCACTAACCGCGGGGGCTTCTCGGTGATCTCGCAGAGCCTGGATGCGTTGAAGCAGAGCGGCTGGAATGGTCCGCTCAGTCGATGGCACAGCTCGTTAACGATGACGTCACAGTCGCCAAGCAACTCCACGTCAAAGTTGAGGTGGGACAGCTGCTCGCGGTTAATGAGGATCTGGGGAACGTCGTGCGGGATGGAATCTAGAGAAATGCAGGCAGCCATGGTCAGCTCGAGTTGAAAAGTAACTCACAGGTAAGACTGGAACTAATGGAATTAATATCAAAATATTACATTAAATGACCCTTTTCCCTGCTCTGCTGCCTAGTAAATGAAATTACTATTTACAAAAGTGAAAATATTAATAGTTAAATTGATAAATATCAATTAAAACTGTAAATACACCCAAATATCAAGGTAAATTTACAACATTGTATTGCCATTCGCCAGACTAAGTCAGTTATTACTGTTGGACTATTCCAGAAAATATCAGATTTGAACTCAAGCAGAAGTCACATCTGCAACCAAAATGAAATCCAAAAAAAGCAGCGCTCTTTACATACTTGGGATGAGTGCGACGGGCCTGACTTTGAGCGAGGAGCCGATAACGATCAAAAGGTCGACTTCGTCCTTGTCTTGCTTCATGGCTCGATGGAACACTTCCGGAAGGTTCTCCCCAAAGAACACTATGTCCGGTTTCATGATGGCTAGTGGGATGTCAGGGGGGCAGTGTGAACAGCGAGGAACGACCTGTCAACAAAAATATCTGCTTATGGATTTACAGACTTCAGACTTTAAAATGAAAGACCAAGTTATAATCATCACATGAGAAACTTATAAAACACATTGGAAAGGTGCATTTGGAAAAGGTGCATTCAACTACAAGTCAAAAGAACCACCAATCATTACAATGACCATATTTGAGAAAGCCATTACTTCATGAACAGTACATTTACATTCTGTAGTTTTTTAATAAACACAAGTGAATTGAAATATGAATACCTGCTTGAAGACGTCTTCTCTGATGACCTCACAGTCTACCGAGTGTTTGCAGACGAGACATGAAGCCGTCGCAAATGATCCTGCATGGGACATAAAGACATCAATTGGTTGACAAATTTAGTCGAGTTGAATGTTGTGAATGATTAGGGTCGGGGATGGATAATGAGGGCGTACAGTGCTTAAGTGGTTCTCTGGACATTTGAAAACTATTGAAAATCTTTTCCAAACAAAGATACCATACAACCATGCCAACATAATAACTACTTGACAGGAGATGATGCCTTTTGCAAAAGAACCAGCAGGGTTGCAAGTTTTCAATAACCCATTACAGAATGTTATTCAGTTCATATGGCTAAGGCAAAGTAGTAACCACATATTGAAATTATTATAAACAGTTTGGTGTGATTGGTGTTTATTACAGTCTTTATTACAGGTGAACCGATGAAACCGATTACCATTGATTATTAAAATAATCACCAACATTTACATTTCATTATCAGATTAATCCAGCGATTTTTTTTAAACCGATAAATCGTCAGTAGAAAATAAATTAACCGATAATCATTAGTTGCTCCCTCTCAGGCACACTCTTGCGCGCTCCGACACTCTTGGTCGCTCTCGGGCGCTCTCTCTTCCACTCGGGCGCTCTCTCTTCCACTCGGGCGCTCTCTCTTCCACTCGGGCGCTCTCTCTCACGGGCTGAGGCGCTCACCTTTTACTTGAGTTATATTTTGCAGAGGTAACAATACTTTTACTGAAGTAATTTTTATGCCTACTCTGCCCGTACAGTACCCATACTAGAGCTGCAACCGATTAATCGATGATAATCGATTATTGAAATAATCGGCAACTAATTTGATAATCGATTAATCGGCAGTGATTCATCGTTTCATGGTTTGGCCTATTCTCCGCTCAAACGTGTTGAATATATGTTGTTCCCGATGCAATTTTTCCATTGTCAAGGCCCCCATACAGTAAAGACAACATGTAAGCTTGCGTGAAAGCCCAATATGTTATAATTTAGCCTGTAAGAGTGGGCTCTTTCATGTTATTACTATAAAATGGAGATAGAGAAACAGCAAAAAGTTTGTAATATTAACAGTGCAAACTTTTAATAATGTTTCATAATCATAATTAATGCTAATAATCGCTCTGATTTTAAATGAAAAATTAACCGATTAATCGATTAATCGTCAGTAAAAATGGCTGATTAATCGATTATCAAAATAATCGTTAGTTGCAGCCCTAACCCATACCCAGCCATAGTCCATCAGCTATCCCTACTTTGCACATAAGCGATAGAAGGAATGGACAGCTCACCATGGCACTGGATAATGTGCTCCACCCCAGCGACCTGCTCCAGGG
>OMKY01178501.1:0-10246 GCA_900302395.1 Bregmaceros cantori
ACAGCCCCAACGTCCGAAAGTCTCTCGCCCACTTCTCTCCTACTTCGAAATTCGGACGTCTTTAAGCTCATACCCTTTTTGGTGTTGGCAAATCATATCACGCGGCACGTAGCACATGCATACAATAATAATAGCAGATGACCGTCTGCACTCCACTCAGCAGACAACAAGATTATTCTCTGTACTATTTTCCAGACAGGCTCTTGGTTGGCCTTCGCCCACCTCAAAACGCTATGCTGTCTTCATGCGATCATCTTCAGTATATGTTCTATTTGAAGCTTTGCATTAAACTCCCTCACGGAAAGCATAGCTTTTGTAACCATTAACTCCCAGTTCTAGTACAACACTATTCTTTAATACTTTCAGCAGCATGAGTCCTCTGATGAAAAAAACGAGTTGAATGTTATGACTGAGACGTAACAGACTGAAATAAAACATTAGTCAATAGATTCTGATGTTATTACAGTCGTTGAGCTGCGATAGCTCTCACCTCGCTGCTAGATGTTATCATTTCTCCTCACCCGCTTAGTCACTTGTTTTCTCTCTCTCTCTGTTTCTCTTCTAGTCTATCGTTTTCTCTCTATCACTCCTTCCCTCTCTCTCTCTCTCTCTCTCTCTCTCTCTCTTCTAGTCTGTCTATCGTTTTCTCTCTATCACTCCCTCCCTCTCTCTCTCTCTCTCTCTCTCTCTCTCTCTCTCTCTCTCTCTCTTCTAGTCTGTCTTTTGCTTTCTCTCCCTCGGTCACTCCCTTGCTCACTTGGTTACTTCTTCTCTCTTGTTCTCTCACATCACTACTGGGTATGCTGAGAGTTGTAGCATCGTTTTGATTTTCCTGTTTTTCTGTCATTCAAGATTCAAGATTGATTTCAATTCTCCATATTGCATATACAAGACAGCAGGCCACGCACATATAAACAGAGATGGCAAGTAACGAAGTACAAATACTTAAGTACTGTACTTAAGTAAAATGTTTAATTATCTGTACTTTTAGAATTATTTTTTTCTGTGATTACTTTTTACTTGTACTGAGTACATTTTTAACAAAAATATCTGTACTTCTACTCCTTACTTTTACCAAAACCGGCCCGTTACTTTTTTTTTTTTTGCACACTGACGGGGTAGGATAACAGGTCTTAGTACGTATGGCTCTGTAGCGCCTTCCCCAGGGAATGGGGAGAAAACGTGGTGTGTAGGGTGGGAGGGATCCGGTTCCTCACCATTATCGTCTAGTATTAGTAGCTGTGATTCTGTCTGCTCTATTAATGCTCTGTTCCTTCTCCTGCTGAACCAACACAATGTATTTTCCTTGGGACCCTCTCTAGTTAATGCTTTCTTCATCTTTCTAAAGCATCAAAGTGTATATTTATCTCTATTTATATATCTCTCTCTCGGTCACACACCGTCTCTCTCCCTGTCTCATTCTCTCTGTTGGCACTCTCAATCTGCCTCTGTTCCTCAATTGTCATTTCTATGAGTACATATTGTGAACATTGACCAGAGCATACCATTGCTCTATCACTACCATTATTACCACTGCAGTTAGTTGCAGTTAGTTAGTAGTGGTACTGTTCTCTTATTAATATTACTATATTATGCTATTGTTCTTTGTATTACCATTATAATTATTATGCTGCCATTTTTGTTCCTCCTTCTGTGTTCTGTATTATTACTTGCTGTACCAGGGGGTTTAACAGATGACCAACGTCAAATGTGTGTGTGCCTGCACGATTTGGCAATAAAGTTATTCTGATTCTGAGTTAACTTTTTTTTGTATTATTCTTTTGAGCACAAGCACAATTTTTCTCTTTTTATTAACAGGGTTAGTGTGAAGGGGGATGGGGAGAGCAGGGAATCAGATCTGAAGCATACTATCTTGATGACGGGAAGCAATCTCGCGACAGCTGCATGCGCTGTGAGACTAGGCACAAGGCACAAGACTGGCACAAGACTGCTTGGGGCTGGATGCAAGGGTCTAACCGACTGCCCCACACACCCAACCCCAACTGTCACTTGCAGAATCAAAAATCGCAATCTTGCCGATTTCTCTACAGAAACAAATGAATGTGACATTTGAATCTTTATCATTCACAATGAAACCTAAAGGCACTTTATTTTGTTTCGCATACATACACGTATAGTTAAATTCCTCCTCTGCATTTAACTAACTAGAACATGTCTTTTGGTGGGGGAAACCGGGGGGTGCCCACAGAGACACGGAGAGAAGATCGGTGGGGCCTTGGTTTCTTGATCTCTCTTGGGCTCTAGTCGTGAAGCTTGTCGCTTTTGCTGGATGCCCCAGGGGAAACCTTAAAATACATCCACACAGAAAGGAACTGGATGAGATGGGATTCGAACCCCATGACCTCTAGTTGTGAGGCGGGAGTGCTAACCACTGTACCACCACGCTGGCCAATAATTTTAAACATTAGAATGTTATTCATGTATCAAAGTGTGTTCTGTGAATTCACAACTATATTGTTTATATGCATGTGTGTGTACAGGGACCACCACGGCTTCAGTCCGCTGCACTGGGCGTGTCGGGAGGGCAGGGGCCCCCTGGTGGACATGCTTATCATGAGAGGAGCGCGCATCAACGTGATGAACCGCGGAGATGACACACCCCTGCACCTGGCGGCCAGCCACGGACATCGAGACATTGTCAGCAAGGTACAACCTAACTTTGGGACCTGTTTTGCGATGTCTTCTAACCAGGGCTTTGAACCAATATTTTTTCCCAAACGTTTCGTTCCGAACAGAAACAGAATTATAACGTTTCCGGTTATGTGTTCCACCAATAAATTGACGTTCCTGAACCGGTTAGAACAAAAAAATATTGTTCCCGGAACGGTTAATTTCGTTCCTGTCAGCTGTTTAATGCTATGTAATATTCGTTGCGGCGAACCCAAAGTGACTTGTTACAGAGGCCCGCTGGTAGCGCTCCACACCCGAGGTCTCGTTGCGTGTTGGGGCGAACCCACAACAACACGTTGCAGAGAGTCCTGCGGCTACTTCACTGCTGCATCGTAGATTTCATAAATACTCTTGTTTTATTTCTGAAGTTATGCACAAGTGCACTCCTTTGAGGAACGGAATAAAACCGGTATTAACCGGTTACCATTATTTTTAAATAAGTGTTCCTGTTCCGGAACATAAAAAATGATAACGTTTCCGGTTTCGTTTCCATTCCTTGGAAAATACTAAAAGTTCCTGGTTTTCGTTTTCGTTCCTTGTACCGGTTCAAAGCCCTGGTTAAAACTAACATCTAAATGTGTTGGTCCATAGCATCTGCCCGGCGTCCGTTCGTGCGGAGCTCCAGCAGCAGTTCCTCCGTGGCCAGCCTGCGCTCGCCCGGATCCTCGGCCTCGTCCTCCCGCGACACGCGGCGCAGCAGCCGGTCCGAAGACAAGGGTCTGAGTTTCCTGAAGAGCGCTCTGCGCCAGCGCGAGAGCCGGCGATCCGCCGATCTGGGGAAAAGCAACCTGCTGGCCAAGAGGGCCGCCGAGAGGGCGCACCAAGGAGACGGCGACGACACGGGGGACAGCGGGGACAAGCTGGACAGCAGCATCTCGTCCCGGGACACGGGCAGCGAGCGCGACCCGACGCCCTCCAAGGAACCGTCTCGCCCCACCAGCGCCTTCGGCCGGACTCTCCTGAACGTGGGAAAGTCCAAGTCATCCCTCTCGGAGTCCAGTCTACGGTCTTCTGCCAACGGTAAAAAACCGAATTCCCGAAAGTTGTCCACAGGCGTACAGTCCCCCGTGCGCAACAAGCCCTAGGAGTCCAGTACTTGGTGTAGCCATGAGACAAATATCTTTAATTGTCCATCATTTGTGCCACTAGAGGGAGCCAAGCCGCCGCATCACCTCCTCTCTGAACAGCAGGGCTTTGAACCGATATTTTTTCCCAATCGGTTCCGAACAGAAACTGACGTTTCTGGTTATGAGTTCCACCAATCGTTCCTGAACCGGCTAGAACAAGGAAACATTGTTTTCGGAAAGGTTAATTTCATTCCAGTCAGCTGGCACAAGTAGTGCTAGGCAATGTTTCAATTCAAGTTGAAAGCTCGTCGAAGGCGCGGCTGGGAACGGGAAGGCGCTGGCGGCAGAGATGGCGGACACCTATAGGACAGACGGGCAAGTCTTCCAATGAAAACTTTGAGGAACAAAATAGTGAATAATATTAATAACCCTTATTTTGTTCCTGTTTCGTTTCTGTTCCTTGAACCAGTTCAAAGCCCTGCCTAATAGGAATGGTCAGAATAGAGATTGAGGACTTTTGCCACAGAATGATATGTTTAATATCCATGAACAAATATCTAAAAGTCGACGTCTTCATTTATTCCATTCATGTAAAGTAAAATGAAACTATTTTTTTTTACTGCAATAACGAACATGTGCCTAAAGTCAACACGGGTTCCACAGACTGGAGGCTTACAAGCAGATGGCAGATCCAGTTTTACCCGCTGAGCCGCTGCCATGGAGTTTAACAGTGTCGATCCATATTGGATGCCTGAGGAAGATATTCTATTTACACGCTTCGTCCCTTACATTTTAGGGCGACGTTGTTTGTTAGCTTTTATTTTACAAAAACTTAAAAGAGGCTGTTACCATTTAAACATTTTTTTGTGCATATTGAAACACCCATTGCATGTTCGCAGCTTAGAATCAAAGATTCTTGAAATATATACTCTACTCTATAGTTGAGAATTGCTTGCTTAGTACTGAGGGGGGAAATATATCAGCTGAACTTAGTCCTTGGTGTTGAATTGTGTATATAAAGGTTGAAAGAAATGTATATTTAACTTTAACAATATGCAACGACCCTCTGTAGACTTACAGTGTCTTAGACTAGTGGCAATGGTCGACAACGCACAACGCAATATGTCTCGCTGCAAAGAAAAAACTGTGGAATGCTGACAACATGCACAACACAACACAACATGTACGATACACACAACACAACATGTACGATACACACAACACAACATGTACGATACACACAACACAACATGTACGATACACACAACACAACATGTACGATACACACAACACAACATGTACGATACACACAACACAGCATGCACAATGCTAAGGAACAAGAAAATGATCTCACATTTTATATTTTAATTTTTTCTCACCAGCACTCTCCCTCTCTCTATCCCTCCCTCTCCTCTACCTCTATCCGTTCTCTCTCTCTCGCTCTCGCTCTCTCTTGCTCTCTCTCTCTCCCTCCATCTCTCTCTCTCTCCCACTCTCTCTCACTCTCATACGACCATGTCTGCTTCTGTTACCAGTCAGTTTTTCAAGATGAACAAATATGTATTTTGAGAGATTTCAGATATTTTGGTTTTATTTTTATAACTTTGATTTACTTTTATTTGAAGCTGCCAAAAAGCTGAATATTGTGTCCAGAAAGGACAAATGTATTTTTCCATGACTGCTTTGTCTGTAATAAGGATGTTTTTGATGAAAGAATCATGCTGGGGATGAGGTGACATTAATGTCATGTAACAACATGAAAGTATTTGTCATATCGCAGATGTTTCAGTCTTTATCGCAGTATTGAAAATGTGTGATGGACCGATCTCGATGTTGTTGGCAACACCGTGAACATTTTGGTCGAAATTACTGTCAGCCTAGAACTTGGTGCCGTAGCACCCTACCCCATATTACAGCTTCAGAAAGATCGCTCCCTATCCCCTACTCCCTATATAGGCCACTCACTTATAGTGCACTCGACAGCAACAAGATTTCGGATACTAAAGTCAGCGCCGTCAAAATTATTATAATATATATAATTATAAAATGTATAATTATAATATTCAACAATCATCACAAAAAGTCAAAAGTACTTAATTTTTTTATTTTTTTGCCATGGCCAGTTGCTATTGACTCCTGCCGTGCCATGTTTGTAGTCTAGGTCATTTTTAAACGTCTCGCAATGCATTGTGGGCTATATTGCTCCTACGGGCGTGCGCCCCATATAGTGCACTATTTAGGGAATGATTTCGGACACAGTCGTTGTTCGGCCCACATGCCTTCAGACCCTGGCTCCTAAAGCAGCCTCCCTGTGCAGCCTATCAACGACCTTCGTAGAGTTTGAGAAGGTCAAACCTCCTTGTGCTTCCAGCTCCACTTTAAACTGTGACTCCAATCACTACACGTTCTCCAACATGTAATAATATACATCTTTTTTACATTTAGAATTACCTCAGAATATCAGATTTATAGGAATTTAGCCGCTTGTGTGTTCACATTAGACATGAGTCATATTATTCCTCCTATAGCGGCATTGGTGCACGTTAGCCGAGCGTAACAACTGTCTCTCTCTCTCTCTTTGTCTTTCAGTGCAGGATTAGGAAGAGGTTATGAATAATGATTTGCTGTAAACAGGCTCTAAAAAAAGTCTTAGATTTAGAAAGTAAAGTTTCAAAAAATAACATGTGTTTTTAATTTAATTGGGGGGTGGTTTCTATATTATATGATTTGAATTAACCCCTCGCAAATCATGTGGGTGTGTCTGTGTGTGTGTTCTTCCAAGTACTATGATTACATAATGACTTGCATTCAAGTATGGAAACTACCTAATAATATAAATAATATCCACATGTAATGGTTAGCTTGCTAGCTTCAGTTACACACTTTACTACATAGAACATGTTTTAACACTTTACTAGGGAGAACATGTTTTAATATACCAACGCTACATGGTTAATGTGTCGAGTTTTGTTCAGAGGTCTACTGTGTACGTGTGGCTGGTTGACGTGGTGAGGAACTGAAAGCTATTGAACAAACTGGCCTGAACCAACGCATCGCACGCCGCTAAATCAAGCAGACGTCGCCCGGGCTGGCAATCGAACTATTCAAATCAAGACGTGAGCGCTAATTTGGTATGGGCGACGCAAGAAGTGGGCGTGGTTTGGTATCGCTGTGCCTGCATGCATGGACGATTCGTTGGTTCTGGCTTGCCAGGGTATGAACAAACACTTTAAATATTATTTTTTTTCAATGCTTTCACAACCACGTGGTTGTTCCAGAGTTTTACGCTGTGGTTGGAAATCAATGCCATCTTTTGAAATGAATGAAGTGAAGACCCGCATAGCAACTTCCAACCTTCATTTCAGTCACAGATACCAAACTAGCAGTTTGTTATACCGGCAGGTTTGCACATGATGTATAAAGAGTAGAAATGTGCGTTATTGGAGGAGAGAGTAATGGACCGTAGAAAAAAAAAGAGGATTTCTTTTTCACTTCACTAATTACTGTATTCATTAGCACCAGCCAAACTTTGCTGCTTAGCCATTTAAACAAACACAGAGCAATCTCTTTGGCTTTCTTGCCGTGGAATAATAATTTGTTAAGTTTTTCACTCCAGTCAATGCAGATCTGTTTTCCTCAAATCCACGACATGGAAAACTCATCAGCTATTTAAACTCATCAGCTATTCAACTGATCAGCTATTTAAACTTCTGATGCCGTAAAGATCAACAATAACTATCTTCTATTACTTGCTGCTGTTCTGCATTCATTTTTAAATATGACATTACTTAAAAGATATGTATGTTTACAATGTTTTGCTGTGTATTTCAGCAGCCAGGCACGCCGGGACAATGTACTCGTCCCCACGTGACACTGTTTCACGGGTTTCTTGGTCAAGTCAACGCACCAATCGGAGTGCTGCTAAGGCCGGCTATATGCACCAATCCGAGCGTTGCTAAGCCGGGCTCTACGTCAGTTCGGCAGGGGTGGATGTAAACAGTGGAGGACGTTTGAATCGGTGTATTTCCTAACGCTGGACGAATTCTGAATTTATTTTAAGAGGGGAACAGAGATGAGAAGCAGAGGTGAGCAATCCATAGTTGTTGGAATCTACGCATTTCACAAGACTTGCCTCGCTGGTGCCGAGTGGATGTTCCAGAGAGAGCTTCTGCGTCAGTTCTATGTTTAAACCCTCGATTCAGATTCCACCAGACCAAGAAATCTGTGATACACGTGCGATGCAGGAACAAATAGATTGTTCTGCTTGCCAGGTTAGTATTTCACGTGTACTTTTAATGAAGAAATAACAGTAAAATAATATTGCAAATCACACTATAAAACATATTTAAAGAAATGAAAATATGTTCATGAAATGACCGAGCAATGCTTCTTAAATGTTTTAAAAATTGCAAGACAATTATTTTAAAAACATGTATATTATAGAGATATTTTTTTCTTTCAATTTTATTAATGAGGTTGCCAGGAATTGAGGATTTAAGTAATAGAACTGCTTCCTTTTTTTACCCACTGAGCTAACCACCTGCAATAAAAAAAGGATATTTTTAAGGTGTTCCAGCAAACTTCCATTCCATTTCTCATTTTGTGTTTTTTTTGAGTGATTCCAACTATGCAACATTAAGGGCCAGTAGAACTTTATTTAGTTGGCTGTCATTTAGTTTGATTGAATGTATGCGTATGTTAGTAACTACCATATTTCCTGGATTATAACAACATACTGTACAGTACCAATGTGTTGTTAATGAATAAATATATTGTACGTGTTTCACACCAGGGGTGTGTATTGAACCAGATATTGAGTAGAAATGTCATGTAAACACGACATGATGGATCTCCAGTGGTTCCATTTGAAAACGAACAACACATTTAGTGTTGCACATGTTTTTTAAAGTCTTTGCCATTGAAAGAGTTAATATGAGAATATTAACTTGATATATTTGATTTAGAAAGAAACCATATTCATTAAAATATGTGTGGCAAAATAAATTAAAAATGTGGCAAATGAATAAAACATGAGGGAGTTGGTCTGTTCTAGTCCAGAAAATATTCTCCATTCACTGCTGTTTTTTTATTTTAATTATTTGAATAATTGTTGTTCATGCAGAATGTGCACTTTGCTCAAGCTATTCCAAATAGTACAGGTAGAACCAAGTGTTAAGAAAAACTAGGGAATGAAAGACTGTGTGGTGGCAGGATGATTTGCTGCCTTTGGACCCCCATGATCCCACCATTGTTTTGTCTGACATGAAAACATGAGATTCATTGAGTTTTCTTGTGAATCACAATTATTATTGTGATAGTAAAGACTCCAACAAGATACCTAAGAAACAAGCCTCATAGCTTGCTTCTTAGGTATCTTGTTGAGTTCTAGGCCAGTGATTTAGCTTCTTGTTCAAACATACTTTTCCCCATACTTCCACGAGAGTTCCTCCTGACTGTGCTGTCCTCTAAATGAATGTGTAAGGTGTGTACATTATATTACATAGACTTTACGGATAACTGGCTCCGTACTCAAAACATGAGCATGTGCTATAACATTGTAGAAAGTAACTTGTTCAAGTTGAGGTTGAAATTCATCTTTTATTTCGGACGATTGTAGGGCAGAGTTTTTGGACCAGAATCTGTTGTTGGAAATCCCCAGGAACTAGCGGTGGCTTATTTGGGGAGACTTAGAGAAACTTTTAAAAAATTGCCAAGTGCTTTGATGCATGCATATAAAAAAAATTCCACAGAGTTGTTTCAATTGCTGTACTTCATTGCTGTCTCCTGTCTTATATGTTTTTTATTGTCATGTGTATATTCTGGCATCTCTCTGACATGAGCATAGAACTCGTGTTCACTGTTATTTATTTCTTTTTATTATTTTTGCACTTTTTCTATTGCATTTTCCTTTTGGTTTGTGTCTTATGAATGCATTCATGTTTTATATGGAGATGTGTGTTCTGCCATCTCTTGTGTGAGGGGAAAAGATCAAAAACGGAATAAAACGTTAAACAATATTTTCTGTCTGTTTCATGTTGGAGTTGTTGTCTACGTGTTCAATCAATCAAACTTTATTTATATAGCACTTTTCATGCAAAGCAATCCAAAGTGCTTCACAGCAACAAAGCAAAGCAAAACAAAACAAGAGTAAAGGGAACACTTGACCCACAACCTTCCCAACCCATTAAAGCAACCATACCCACATACATATACAATGGCACACATACACACAGGCAATGGATGTGTCATTAGAATATATATATGTATATATATATATATATATATATATATATATATATATATATATATATATATATATATATATATATATATATATATATATATATATATATATATATATATATATATATATATATATACATATATATATATATATAAATAGATAGATAGATAGATAGATATAGATAGATAGATAGATAGATAGATTTTTGCCACATTTTGATTATATTCGGGTGTCTTGCAGTCGA